>JAEAOA010000328.1:1739276-1889276 GCA_016746295.1 Potamilus streckersoni | reverse complement strand
ATGTGATGTTCATTCTGAATGTTCTGTGGCATTGTGGACTAGCTCATAATGCAATGTTCATCCTGAATGTTCTGTGGCATTGTCGACTAGCTCATAATGCGATGTTCATCCTGAATGTTCTGTGGCATTGTGGACTAGCTCATAATGTGATGTTCATTCTGAATGTTCTGTGGCTTTGTGGACTAGCTCATAATGCGATGTTCATCCTGAATGTTCTGTGGCATTGTGGACTAGCTCATAATGCGATGTTCATCCTGAATGTTCTGTGGCTTTGTGGACTAGCTCATAATGTGATGTTCATTCTGAATGTTCTGTGGCATTGTGGACTAGCTCATAATGTGATGTTCATCCTGAATGTTCTGTGGCATTGTGGACTAGCTCATAATGCGATGTTCATCCTGAATGTTCTGTGGCATTGTGGACTAGCTCATAATGCGATGTTCATCCTGAATGTTCTGTGGCATTGTGGACTAGCTCATAATGTGATGTTCATCCTGAATGTTCTGTGGCATTGTGGACTAGCTCATAATGCGATGTTCATCCTGAATGTTATGTGGCATTGTGGACTAGCTCATAATGCTGATGTTCATCCTGAATGTTCTGTGGCATTGTGGACATGAGATGGTAGCAATGCTGATTGTGAGGTTACTGACTTGAGATTTACTGGCCTGCCTCCATTCTTCTGCCATGGCCATCATTTTGGCTTCATAAGCTGCAGCAACTTTAGTGATGGAAGAGTGCCACAAGACTCTGTCCTGGACGATCTGCTTCCATGTGTCAAAGCTAATGCCAAACTTTATGATGTTCTTTTTTCATTTTCTGTCCTTCTTTATTGCACTTACTCTGTTAAAGCTTGCCATAAAAGAGTTTTTAGGAAGCTGGTGGTCTGGCATATGAGCTACATGGCCTGCCCATCACAACTGTGATTGCATCAGGTTGGTATAGATACTAGGAAGGCTTGCTTTGGCAAGGACCCCAGTATCCAGATCCTGTCTTGCCACTTGATGTTGAGGAGTCTTCTGAAGCAGGTAGTGTGGAATTGATTCAAATTCTTTGTATGTTGCTGGTACACTATCCAGGTTTTGCTGGTGTATAATAGCACAGGGAGTACTATCACTCTGTACACCTTCAACTTTGTATGAAGACTAATGCCTCTTCTGGTCCAGACTTTAGGATGTAGTCTCCTGGCATTAACTTTGCATACCTGTGACTCTAACGGCGGTAGGGAAAAATACCATTTTAAAGACTGTCTACCACACATACTGTTTAGTAGTCAAAATCTACTGGTTTTGAAAATTTAATGGAAAATTTTTTTTTTTTTTAAATCTGGCATTCTATTAACACCTTAGATAAAGCAGCCAGAACCAGTCTACTGGGAGCCAGAAATAATAGACCTATGATATAACTGGTGCAACTGTGCATGATTTGACTAGTGACAGAAGCAGCTAATTGATTACCTTATTGTTGTAATTTTGAGACTTTAAAGCCAAATGCAGGATGTTGTTTGAGGTGTTATAAGTAATAGAAGGATCAAAGATAATCCTTGATGACCATAAGTTTTTGACTAAAACTCGGCCAATCTGTCATGGAGAGAAGATAAAACAAAACAAAAATGATCTTGGTAGAAACACAGTAAGAAGGTGTTTAATATCGTGGACTATTGCACGATTCTGACAATGTAAGTTAACGGAGACAAAAATGAGCTTATAATAAATTGGCATATTACTATATACATATCGGCTTATTAATGTACACATATTGTCATAATACAATATACATATTGTCATTTTATGATACATGTATACATATTGTTTTATTACTTTAAACATATATTACCATAGTGTCATAATACAATATACATGTCATAATACTATTCACATATTGTCATAATATAATATAAATGTTGTCATAATACTAAACACATATTGTCATAATACAATATACATATTGTCACAATATTACACACATATTGTTATAATGCTATACACATTAATTTGTAAATTTGTTATTCTCAAGTTTACAGGTCTGAAATTCTGTAAATTTTTTATAGCCAAAAAATCAAGTCCCAAAATTTTGATAATCTGTAACTTTAAGCAGATATTTCAGACATTATTTTTTAGTTAGGTCCCTCTGCTAGGCTAAAAATCTAACTACAAGACCTATTTTCCCCATTTATACGAAATGCTGTGTCATCAAGACATGATTTTGCATATATACAAAGTAATGTCATCAAGACCCATTTTCCCCATACATACAAAATGCTATCACAGACTGTCAATTATATATGCAAATTTCTGTGTCATCAAGACCTGTTTTCCAATTATATATGCAAACTGCTGTTATCAAGACTTATTTTCTCCATATGTACAAAGTAATGTCATCAAGACCTGTCTTTTTCCTACATATAAAATGCCATTTTATTAAGACCTGTTTTCCCATATATACAAAAGACTGAGTCATCAAGACCTATTCTCTCTCTTCTATTTTTTTTTTACAGTTATAAAATGTCATGAGATATGTCACTTGAAAACTTCTTGTATCAGCTTTTAATGTTTTGTCTTTTGTTTCAGAGGCATTGATGACAATTTCAACCAATGAAAATATTAATGAGATGGCAAAACAGATCTTGTTGTATTTGATACATGTTACATTCTTGATTGTTGTTTTTTTTTTTTTTTTTTGCATTTGCAGGACCATCACCAAGCTGGACACCATCCTGCAGTCCCAGAATAACATAAACAATGACCAGGTGACACTGATTGAGAATATTTTGGACAAAATTATAGACAAAGGCCTGGTCAAGAAGTAAGTAATTATCCAATTGTTGATTAGCTTATTAGTAGAATGTACAAAGTATAATCTAATTGTTTGTTGTTAATTTTGTCTGTCCATCTGACACATCTTATTTTTAAGGCCTGACATAGAGAAGTACTGTTGAGTCAAAGCAAACCATACTAAACATTTTAATGACTTTTTGTAGGTTCCAAGATTTGATCAGATTTAGGTTACTATGAACTTATTTTCAGATCACAGGTGATACTTTTGTGTCAAGTTAAAGACATCAAATTGTAAGCAAGATATTGCCAGTATGGTTTGAACTGGACTAGATTTAATATGTAGATGTCATGTGTGGTCACATTAACTGTTTGTTTAATTTTGTGTCATCTAAGTTTTTAAGATCACAGTATAATATTCTATTTGTGAGAGATGGAAGTAGTACACCTCACACTGACATTGTAAGTAAGACATCTAAAATACTGTTGAGTCAAAACAGTCCCCACTGTAAATTAAAATGCATTAAGAAGGCCTTAAGACCAGATGTGTGAATGTGACCAAAGTGTCATGGTCACTGGGAGATACATTGTAAACAAGTAAAGTAACCACCTTGCATCTGACAGATCTCCAATATGTTTTGTCCAATCTGGATCAAATTTGTGGAGGGTCCCGAGGACCTGATAGCTTTTGTGTACTTAATCAAATATGTAAGACTGCAGGAAGATATTCTTTGTGCAATTGAAGTTTATATAGTGGGTGAATAAGGTGGGACCACTTTGCTTGATATCAAGAAAATAAACTAAACTGACTTTGTTGTTTTTGAAGGTTGAATGTTGAATAGTTTCCTTGATGTCAGATTCACCAGATATATTTGTTAATTGTCCTGTTTACATTGATTTCAAATTCTTAATATGCTTTAGGGTTTTCCAACAATTTTACAATTTCTCCAAAATCCAAGCTTCCACAGTGTTGCAGCTAAATTCCAATTTTGTAATATTAAAGCCCTGGGAAATTTTTAATCAGAATCCAGCAGGCTGTTTGACAAGCATAAAGTCTACAGAGCATCTGAAACCCAAATTTCTTGAGTATGTACAGCAACATGTAACAGCTAAGATTTATATTTGTACAGCAACATGTAACAACTAAGATTTATATTTGTACAGCAACATGTAACAGCAAAGATTTATATTTGTACAGCAACATGTAACAGCGAAGATTTATATTTGTACAGCAACATGTAACAGCGAAGATTTATATATTTACAGCAACATGTAACAGCTAAGATTTATATTTGTACAGCAACATGTAACAACAAAGATTTATATTTGTACAGCAATATGTAACAGCTAAGATTTATATTTGTACAACATGTCACAGCTAAGATTTATATTTGTACAGCAACATGTAACAGCGAAGATTTATATATGTAGCATATACCTAGATATTAGGTGATGCTAGAGTATATATAGCTTTTAGGTGATGCTAGTGTGTGTGTATATATATATATATATATATATATATATATATATATATATATATATATATATATATAGGTATTAAGGTGGTGCTAGATGGTACATAGGTACTGTTCAATCAATATGATACATAGGTATTAGGTGATGCTAGTGTATATATAGGTAATAGGTGGTGCCAGATGGTACTAGGTAATGTTAAATCTACATGGTACACAGGTATTAGGTGATTTTAGATGATACATAGGTATTAGGTGATGCTGGTGATACATAGGTATTTGGTGATTTTAGATGATACATATTTACTAGGTGATACTGGGTGATACATAGGTATTAGGTGATTTTAGATGATACATAGCTATTAGGTGATGCTGGGTGATACATATGTATTAGGTGATTTTTGATGATACATATATGTATTAGGTGATGCTGGGTGATACATAAGTATTTGGTGATTTTAGATGATACATATTTACTAGGTGATACTGGGTGATACATAGGTATTAGGTGATTTTAGATGATACATATGTATTAGATGATGCTGGGTGATACATAGGTATTAGGTGATTTTAGATGATACATAGGTATTAGGTGATGCTGGGTGATACATATGTATTAGGTGATTTTAGATGATACATATTTACTAGGTGATATTGGATGATACATAGGTATTAGGTGATTTTAGATGATACATATGTATTAGGTGATGCTGGGTGATACATAGGTATTAGGTCATTTTAGATGATACATAGATATTAGGTGATGCTGGGTGATACATAGGTATTAGGTGATTTTAGATGATACATAGCTATTAGGTGATGCTGGGTGATACATAGGTATTTGGGGTTTTAGATGATACATAGGTATTAGGTGATGCTAGGTGATTCATAGGTATTAGGTGATGCTGGGTGATACATATTTATTAGGTGATGCTGGGTGATACATAGGTATTAGGTGATTTTAGATGATACATAGGTATTAGGTGATTTTAGATGATACATAGGTATTAGGTGATGCTGGTGATGTATTTGGTGATTTTAGATGATACATAGGTATTAGGTGATGCTGGGTGATATATAGGAATTAGGTGATGCTGGGTGATATATAGGTATTAGGTGATGCTGGGTGATACATAGGTATTAGGTGATTTTAGATGATACATAGGTATTAGGTGATGCTGGGTGATACATATATTAGGTGATTTTAGATGATACATATTTACTATGTGATACTGGTCGATACATAGGTATTAGGTGATTTCAGATGATATGTATGTATTAGGTTATGCTGGGTGATACATAGGTATTATGTGATTTTAGATGATACATAGATATTATGTGATGCTGGGTGATACATAGGTATTAGGTGATTTTAGATGATACATAGGTATTAGGTGATGCTGTGTGATACATACATATTTGATGATTTTAGATGATACACAGGTATTAGGTGATTTTTGATGATACATATATGTATTAGGTGATGCTGGGTGATACATAAGTATTTGGTGATTTTAGATGATACATATTTACTAGGTGATACTGGGTGATACATAGGTATTAGGTGATTTTAGATGATACATATGTATTAGATGATGCTGGGTGATACATAGGTATTAGGTGATTTTAGATGATACATAGGTATTAGGTGATGCTGGGTGATACATATGTATTAGGTGATTTTAGATGATACATATTTACTAGGTGATATTGGATGATACATAGGTATTAGGTGATTTTAGATGATACATATGTATTAGGTGATGCTGGGTGATACATAGGTATTAGGTCATTTTAGATGATACATATATATTAGGTGATGCTGGGTGATACATAGGTATTAGGTGATTTTAGATGATACATAGCTATTAGGTGATGCTGGGTGATACATAGGTTTTTGGGGATTTTAGATGATACATAGGTATTAGGTGATGCTAGGTGATTCATAGGTATTAGGCGATGCTGGGTGATACATATTTATTAGGTGATGCTGGGTGATACATAGGTATTAGGTGATTTTAGATGATACATAGGTATTAGGTGATTTTAGATGATACATAGGTATTAGGTGATGCTGGGTGATACATAGGTATTTGGTGATTTTAGATGATACATAGATATTAAGTGATGCTGGGTGATACATAGGTATTAGGTGATTTTAGATGATACATAGCTATTAGGTGATGCTGGGTGATACATAGGTATTTGGGGATTTTAGATGATACATAGGTATTAGGTGATGCTAGGTGATTCATAGGTATTAGGTGATGCTGGGTGATACATATTTATTAGGTGATGCTGGGTGATACATAGGTATTAGGTGATTTTAGATGATACATAGGTATTACGTGATTTTAGATGATACATAGGTATTAGGTGATGCTGGTGATACATAGGTATTTGGTGATTTTAGATGATACATAGGTATTAGGTGATGCTGGGTGATACATAGGTATTTGGTGATTTTAGATGATACATAGATATTAAGTGATGCTGGGTGATACATAGGTATTAGGTGATTTTAGATGATACATAGCTATTAGGTGATGCTGGGTGATACATAGGTATTTGGGGATTTTAGATGATACATAGGTATTAGGTGATGCTAGGTGATTCATAGGTATTAGGTGATGCTGGGTGATACATATTTATTAGGTGATGCTGGGTGATACATAGGTATTAGGTGATTTTAGATGATACATAGGTATTAGGTGATTTTAGATGATACATAGGTATTAGGTGATGCTGGTGATACATAGGTATTTGGTGATTTTAGATGATACATAGGTATTAGGTGATGCTGGGTGATACATAGGTATTAGGTGATTTTAGATGATACATAGGTATTAGGTGATGCTGGGTGATACATAGGTATTAGGTGATTTTATGTGATAGATTATATGATGGTCATACATTTTAAGTGCAAGCATCTGTAAATGATGTTTTGGGTTAGTGATTTGGTGAAAATATAAGGAAATGAAATACAGCTGTACTGTTATTGTCATTAATTGAGAGCAAAGAAATCTTAAATAATAACAATTGTTGGGCAGATTTACAAACATGTACATGCCAGTGCAGTAGCACAGTCTCAGCTTTTGTTGTGTATTTTCTAACTTTTTTTCCACACTTTTTTGGTGTGTATTTTCTAACCTTTTTCTACACTTTGGGAGTGCATCTTCTAATCTATGTATTAAGTCACAAAGAAAAAAATAGAGAAATAATTTCCATCTTTGGTTCAAAATATAAACAGAAACTCGGAAAATAAACTGCATTTCTTTAAGGTGATTATTGGAGTTGTCTCTTCTCTTTCAAATGTTACACCTTATCTCAGTGTGGCTCTGACTTATAAATGATGTTCCAACAGTTAGACTTGTGTTCAACAATTGCCTAAAATGGGGTTGCATTTGTTAATCAAAATTCTAGATATGGGTTCCTTTTCTTATGATAAGAATGGTGTATAATATTTTTTGCCATAAAAACTAATCTGAACATCTAATTGATGAGATAGAAATATGTAGCAAACTCTGGTTCCTCTACCTCAAGCATAACTACATTACCATTGTTCAACATGATTGTCTCCTGATAAACTCTTTGCAATGTTCTACTTGATATTTAATGCTCTTCTCATTAAGTGGAGAAAAGTTCTGACTAAATGGATCACCTGCTATAGATAAAGCATTGTTAACATCATATGCATTTGGCAATGAAAATATGAGATTAGTCAAGCTTTTCTGTTTCTTGATCACAAGTTATACTACACATTGCACAAGACCTAATTATTTTACTTAAAATGATTATTGAATCAAAACACTAATTGATGGACAGCTCATTCTAGGACAATGTAAAACATAACAGCAAGCTGAGCCCAATTCAAGGGAGGTAACGCTGATAATAGTTTTGGGCAATCAAACTCATAAATTTTAGTTGCAAATTTCAGAAAAAGCAAATTTTAATAGAGAAGCAGATTGTTAATTTACTCACATTTTATTCTACAAATGTCATAAAAATTTACTTTTTCAAGATATTCTCCATATATATAGTCACTGAGAGCAAAAGTAGGTCAAATGAACATAATTTTCTGTTACTTAATTGACTTTTAGGTTTTCTAAACATATGGCAGAAGAATATATGAGACACAGTATTTCACAGAAACTATGCCAATATTTTTGAGAGATAGCCTAAATGAATCCAACTATGCAAATATGCATGCTTTCAAAATGTGTGTCTGTGTCAGTTTTTCAAAATGTAGATGTCTTTGCAAACTATCAATTGTGTTGACAAGTTCTAGCTAAACTAAATATTATCTGATATACAGCCAACTTTTGTACTTTGTGAAGATATGAAAATTGCATGATCTCTATTCATAGCAATGTGAGCTAAGTCATGATTTAATTTCCAATTTTAGCATCAGCTTTCCCAGGACTTTAATATTTTATGTTGTGTTTGGAAAGGATTACATGACATTTACTTTAACATCTTCCAAAATCTCTTTATAAGGATAATCAGCATTTGTTTTTCTCCTAGATAAATTGGACTTTGCAATGAATTCTATGATTTCTTCTCCTAGATAAATTGGACTTTGAAATGAATTATATGATTTCTTCTCCAGATTGCCAGAGGAGACCCTTGCCCAGATGTTCAGCATTCTGTGTAGGATGTTGACCCCAGATAGGAATGATGCCACCCAGGGACGATTCTCACTGGCATTCAAGATGGAAAACCTGGCTTACATGCTGGTTACTGAATCATCATGTCCAACCCCTACTCCTCCTGACATGTAAGTCCCCCTCCCCAATTGTCATGCATGTCCCCCTCCACAAATGTAAGTCATCTTCCGCTACCTGATATGTAAGTCCCCCTCCCAAATGACATGTAAGTCTTCTTCCGCAACCTGATATGTAAACTATCCTGTAATGTTAAGTCCCTCTACCATAGTTTACCTGAGAGACTAGATTTACATACAAGCCTCAGCAATAAAAACTTGCATCATCACATCTAAAAGGTCAGCTGCCAAAATCCATTCAGATAAAAAAAAATATTAATTTAAAAGTGTTTGGGTTTTTTCTTTTAAGTGCCTTGCTTTCACTGACCAAGTTTCATGTGAATCTTCATCCTTTACGATATTTTCTGGGTTTTTCAAGCACCAACTTATTTTCCAAAATGAATATTTTCATACCATCTCATTTTTAGACATTGTTTTCAAACAATGTAACTTATGCACTTTTATTCTTCATTGACGGGTCAAGAAAGACAGACCAATACTGCTTTCAGGAAGTGAAAATATGGCTTCTTTGTCATTAAAAATAGTAACAAATTAGTGTTAGAATGTTGAAAGAGTGGCTTACTTATAATTGGAAATAGAACAAGTTGGAGTCAAATTGTTGAAAGAGTGGCTTACTTAAAATTGGAAATAGAATAAGTTAGAGTCAGATTGTTGAAAGAGTGGCTTACTTATAATTGGAAATAGAACAAGTTAGAGTCAGATTGTTGAAAGAATGGCTTACTTATAATTGGAAATAGAACAAGTTAGAGTCAGTTTGTTGAAAGAGTGGCTTACTTATAATTGGAAATAGAACAAGTTATAGTCAGAATGTTGAAAGAGTGGCTTACTTATAATTGGAAATAGAACAAGTTAGAGTCAGATTGTTGAAAGAGTGGCTTACTTATAATTGGAAATAGAATAAGTTAGAGTCAGATTGTTGAAAGAGTGACTTATAATTGGAAATAGAGCAAGTTAGAGTCAGATTGTTGAAAGAGTGTCTTACTTATAATTGGAAATAAAACAAGTTAGAGTCAGTTTGTTGAAAGAGTGGCTTACTTATAATTGGAAATAGAACAAGTTAGAGTCAGATTGTTGAAAGAGTGGCTTACTTATAATTGGAAATAGAACAAGTTATAGTCAGAATGTTGAAAGAGTGGCTTACTTATAATTGGAAATAGAACAAGTTAGAGTCAGATTGTTGAAAGAGTGGCTTACTTATAATTGGAAATAGAATAAGTTAGAGTCAGATTGTTGAAAGAGTGACTTACTTATAATTGGAAATAGAACAAGTTAGAGTCAAATTGTTGAAATTTGGGAGAACTGCACTTTATTGTTTGTTGGATTGCTGACACGAATATAATGAATACTGTTTGTTACCTTGACAGTAGCAAGGGCAGATTGCATCCATCTCTTCCTTCATAGTTAAGTTTTGTGTTTAGGCCATTTTTGTTACTCTTGTGAATAACATTACCTATTTACTAGGCTATTTACCTGTGGAAAAAAAACAGTCATAGAAAGGCATTAAATGATAAGTCACCCTTTATGAAAAAAAACTTTCCAAGTCAAATTATTCATCTAAAAAAATAGTAACATCACAGTTGTCTACAGTTATGAAATCTGATATCAAACATATGGATTTGGTTACTTGTGATCAGATTTGTTTTAAATGCTCATTTGTTTTAGACAGCAAAATATTTTACATCCATAAAGAAATGGTAACTACATTAAACAAATTATATAATGTCCTACTATAATAAATCTCCACTCACATGAATCACCCCTACCACTTTGTATGTATCCTATGAATTCAAAGCAGCTTTCAGGAATGGTTCATTTGTGACAAGCTTCATACCACTTTTTTGTTTTTTAATTGCAGGAAAAGTTTGCAATGTCCATATGTTAAAATCAGTGCTGGACGCTGGCCACTCAGAAAGATTCAAGCATTTACATACCAAGCCCAGTAAGTATGTCCGTCTACCAATCCAAATAGATATCTCTCTTTCAAATGCTGTAATTACTAAACACAGCTGCTCTATTTCAAATTCTGCTTACTAAACACAGTTCACTTCATATGCTACACACTAAACACAGTTCACTTCATATGCTACATGCTAAACACAGTTCACTTCATATGCTACACACTAAACACAGTTCACTTCATATGCTACATACTAAACACAGTTCACTTCATATGCTACACACTAAACACAGTTCACTTCATATGCTACACACTAAACACAGTTCACTTCATATGCTACACACTAAACACAGATATCTCACTTCATATGCTACATGCTAAACACAGTTCACTTCATATGCTACACACTAAACACAGTTCACTTCATATGCTACATGCTAAACACAGTTCACTTCATATGCTACACACTAAACACAGTTCACTTCATATGCTACATGCTAAACACAGTTCACTTCATATGCTACACACTAAACACAGTTCACTTCATATGCTACACACTAAACATGGTTATCTTTTTACTTAAACATTGGTTCTCTTTGAAATGCTATAGTTATAATCTGACAGTTCACTCAACAATTCAGATTTATATTATATCCCACAAAGGAGCTCAATCTACTACATATCCTATCTGGAAATGTCAATAATGCACAATGCATTTGTATGAAATATTGCACATGCATCCCCCTCTACTTAACAAAAACCCTTATTGATTGAGAGAGTACCATTAGGGTGAAGGTAGCTCCTAGTAATACTAGATTATATCATTGCATTTCATTTGAGACACCTCTTTAATGAATTTTATTGAAAGTTTGTACATATGCAGTATTGTAAAATTTTTACCAAAGGAAGGGCCCTTTTAATCTGTAATTCAGCAGGCTGAAGTACAAGTTGGGTGTTAGTAAAAAAAAATAGATTTTTGCCTTACATTATATTTCTGTACTTTACAATAACTGTTTTCAAATAAGAAATCTGGTATATATGTGTTGCCATGCCTGTGGATATTAGAAATGGCAGCTTGACAGTCAGGGTCACTCATTTAGATTAGATTTGGTCCTTCATGTGGATTCAGAAATGGTAGCTTGACAGCCAAGGACATTCAGATTTCATCCTTCCTGTGGATTTCAGAAATGGTAGCTTGACAGTCAGAGTCACTCATTTAGATTAAATTTGGTGGTTGTTGTGGATTTAGAAATGGTAGCTTAACAGTCAGGTTCATTCTTAGATTAGATTTGGTCCCTGCATTTAAGTTCTGAACAAGGATTTTACATGTATAGCCCATATGTTGGGGTGCAATGTACCATTTGCTGCAATCTTGTTATTACCCAAGCCTTATATGGCGAGGTTGATATGCTTCATTCATCAAGATGTTGGACAAGTTTGACAATGAGCAAGATTGACACATGCTACTGAAATGAGTAAGATTGACACATGCTACTGAAATGAGTAAGATTGACACATACTACTGAAATGAGTAAGATTGACACATACTACTGAAATGAGTAAGGTTGACACATACTACTGAAATGAGTAAGATTGGCACATACTACTGAAATGAGTAAGATTTACACATACTACTGAAATGAGTAAGATTGACACATACTACTGAAATGAGTAAGATTGGCACATACTACTGAAATGAGTAAGATTGACACATACTACTGAAATGAGTAAGTTTGACACATACTCCTGAAATGAGTAAGATTGACACATACTACTGAAATGAGTAAGTTTGACATGTACTACTGAAATGAGTAAGATTGGCACATACTGCTGAAATGTGTAAGATTGACACATACTTCTGAAATGAGTAAGATTGACACATACTACTGAAATGAGTAAGATTGACACATACTACTGAAATGAGTAAGATTGACACATACTACTGAAATGAGTAAGTTTGACATGTACTTCTGAAATGAGTAAGATTGGCACATACTACTGAAATGAGTAAGATTGACACATACTACTGAAATGAGTAAGATTGACACATACTACTGAAATGAGTAAGATTGACACATACTACTGAAATGAGTAAGGTTGACACATACTACTGAAATGAGTAAGATTGGCACATACTACTGAAATGAGTAAGATTGACACATACTACTGAAATGAGTAAGATTGACACATACCACTGAAATGAGTAAGATTGGCACATACTACTGAAATGAGTAAGTTTGACATGTACTACTGAAATGAGTAAGATTGGCACATACTGCTGAAATGTGTAAGATTGACACATACTGCTGAAATGAGTAAGTTTGACATGTACTTCTGAAATGAGTAAGATTGGCACATGCTACTGAAATGAGTAAGATTGACACATACTACTGAAATGAGTAAGGTTGACACATACTACTGAAATGAGTAAGATTGGCACATACTACTGAAATGAGTAAGATTTACACATACTACTGAAATGAGTAAGATTGACACATACTACTGAAATGAGTAAGATTGGCACATACTACTGAAATGAGTAAGATTGACACATACTACTGAAATGAGTAAGTTTGACACATACTCCTGAAATGAGTAAGATTGACACATACTACTGAAATGAGTAAGTTTGACATGTACTACTGAAATGAGTAAGATTGGCACATACTGCTGAAATGTGTAAGATTGACACATACTTCTGAAATGAGTAAGATTGACACATACTACTGAAATGAGTAAGTTTGACATGTACTTCTGAAATGAGTAAGATTGGCACATGCTACTGAAATGAGTAAGATTGACACATACTACTGAAATGAGTAAGGTTGACACATACTACTGAAATGAGTAAGATTGGCACATACTACTGAAATGAGTAAGATTTACACATACTACTGAAATGAGTAAGATTGACACATACTACTGAAATGAGTAAGATTGGCACATACTACTGAAATGAGTAAGATTGACACATACTACTGAAATGAGTAAGTTTGACACATACTCCTGAAATGAGTAAGATTGACACATACTACTGAAATGAGTAAGTTTGACATGTACTACTGAAATGAGTAAGATTGGCACATACTGCTGAAATGTGTAAGATTGACACATACTTCTGAAATGAGTAAGATTGACACATACTACTGAAATGAGTAAGATTGACACATACTACTGAAATGAGTAAGATTGACACATACTACTGAAATGAGTAAGTTTGACATGTACTTCTGAAATGAGTAAGATTGGCACATACTACTGAAATGAGTAAGATTGACACATACTACTGAAATGAGTAAGATTGACACATACTACTGAAATGAGTAAGATTGACACATACTACTGAAATGAGTAAGGTTGACACATACTACTGAAATGAGTAAGATTGGCACATACTACTGAAATGAGTAAGATTGACACATACTACTGAAATGAGTAAGATTGACACATACCACTGAAATGAGTAAGATTGGCACATACTACTGAAATGAGTAAGTTTGACATGTACTACTGAAATGAGTAAGATTGGCACATACTGCTGAAATGTGTAAGATTGACACATACTGCTGAAATGAGTAAGATTGACACATACTACTGAAATGAGTAAGATTGACACATACTACTGAAATGAGTAAGATGACACATACTACTGAAATGAGTAAGATGACACATACTACTGAAATGAGTACTGAAATGAAAGTCCGATTGACTCATACTACTGAAATGAGTGTAAGATTGACACATACTACGGGAAAATGAGTAAGATTGACACATACTACTGGAAACTGAGTAGAGACCATACTACTGAAATGGTAGATGACACACATACTATGAAATGCGTGAGTGACACATAATACTGAATAATGAGTAAGATTGACACATACTACTGAAATGAGTAAGATTGACACATACTACTGAAATGAGTAAGATGACACATACTACTGAAATGAGTAAGATGACACATACTACTGAAATGAGTAAGATGACACATACTACTGAAATGAGTAAGATTGACACATACTACTGGAATGAATAAGATTGACACATACTACTGAAATGAGTAAGATTGACACTTTCTACTGAAATGATAATGACATGATACTTCTGATGATGGAGAAGATGCACATACTACTGAAATGAGTAGATTGAACACATTATATCTGAAATGAGTTAAGATTGACACATACTCACTTAAATGATAAGATGACTACTACTGAAATGTGTTGCATCTGATAATGGGGTAATTGCACATTACTGACAATGAGTAGATTACACATACATCTAGAAATGTAAGTGAATAACAAACAAGATTGCCATACTTGAATGATAATTGACCAATATCACTGAAATGGTAAGATTGGACATTCTTTATGAACATACTCGAAGATAGATTGCACATCACGATAAGATTACATACTCTGAATTTTATAAGTAATTCGAAATAGAAAACTACTGAAGAGTAAGATGCCATACACTGACATGGTGATGACCATACTACTAGATAAATCATAACGCATGATAGATGACATTTTACTGTGATTTAGCCTGATGAGCTTTTACTGAGAATTCATCATGAGAGTCAGTACCAACAGCATTTTACTGATCTATTATGATGGAAGTCCATTAATTTCAGATCATCAGTAGAGTGATGTTGACATCCACAACATTACCCCATAGGTATGGAAATGTAATGCCACATCTTCCACTTGGGAGTACTAACATTCCTTATCAGTTAGAGATCATAACTTGTATAAGTGATGTCATAGTCCCAACATCTTACACATCAGGTTAGAGATGTCAAAGTCCCAACATTTTCCCTCATCAGGTTAGAGATGTCACAGTCCCAACATCTTCCCTCATCAGGTTAGAGATGTTACAGTCCCAACATCTTCCCTCATCAGGTTTGGGATGTCACACTCCCAACATCTTCCCTCATCAGGTTTGGGATGTCACAGTCCCAACATCTTCCCTTATCAGGTTAGAGATGTCACAGTCCCAACATCTTCCCTCATCAAGTTAGAGATGTCACAGTCCCAACATCTTCCCTTATCAAGTTAGAGATGTCACAGTAAAAACATCTTCCCTCATCAGGTTAGAGATGTCACAGTCCCAACATCTTCCCTCATCAGGTTAGAGATGTTACAGTCCCAACATCTTCCCTCATCAGGTTTGGGATGTCACACTCCCAACATCTTCCCTCATCAGGTTTGGGATGTCACAGTCCCAACATCTTCCCTTATCAGGTTAGAGATGTCACAGTCCCAACATCTTCCCTCATCAAGTTAGAGATGTCACAGTCCCAACATCTTCCCTTATCAAGTTAGAGATGTAACAGTAAAAACATCTTCCCTCATCAGGTTAGAGATGTCACAGTCCCAACATCTTCCCTCATCAGGTTAGAGATGTTACAGTCCCAACATCTTCCCTCATCAGGTTTGAGATGTCACAGTCCCAACATCTTCCCTCATCAGGTTTGAGATGTCACAGTCTTAACATTTTCCCTCATCAGGTTTGGGATGTCACAGTCCCAATATCTTCCCTCATCACGTTTGGGATGTCACAGTCCCAATATCTTCCCTAAGATTTTCATCAAGTTTATGATGTCACAGCCCTATATCTTCCCTAAAATTCTCATCATGTTTGTGATGTCACAGACATACCTTTTCCGTAAGATACTCATTGGGTTTGGGATGTCACAGCCCCAACATATTCAGTTCAGTTCTCATCAAGTTTGGAATGTCATAGTCCCAACAGCTCCCCCCATCAGGTTTGGGATGTCACAGTCCCAACAACTTCTCTTAGATTCTCATAAGGTTTGGAATATTACAGCCCCAACACCTTCCCTAAACTATTCATCAAGTTTGGAATGTCAAAGGCCTTACAACATCCCTGAGATTTGCATTGGGATTTTAGAATGCTAAAACCACTGTAACTTCCATAAGATTCTTATCTGGTTTGGGATGTCAAATGACAAACATCTCACCTATTGAGACTGCACATGTATTTCTGTCATTTTAACTATTGTTTTTTTAGAGACCAGTTTTATTGGACTTCATTGTGGCTACAAATAACAAATTAAAAAACTCAATGAACACTAAATCACCAATTTTAAGTACTGCCCAAAATGGCATTTCTTTTTACAAAGCTGAAAATTGATTGTCTCTAAAATAATTGAATTCGCAGTATTCAAAGTTTCCATCTATATTACAATATTTTTCTTCTATGTACAGAAGACAAGATGAGTTTGTCATCCCCGCCACTTTGCCCAATGTTCCAGCACCATTAGACAGTGTGAGTATATCATTTTTTAATTCTCTCTCTCTCTCTCTCTCTCTCTCTCTCTCTCTCTCTCTCTCTCTCTCTCAGCTTTTCATAGATTGCCTTTGCACTTAGCTTAGGTCTGCTTTTTTTCAACTTAGCAGATAGTGCTTTGAAATTTGTATATTTAATTGTCACACACCATTATACATTAATATATTCACTACTTTTTTAATTGACCACTCTGTGACTTAAGTGGATAGAACATCTGCCTCAGATACAGTTCAAGGGTTCAACCCGGCTAATTCATACCAAAGATTTATAAAAATCATACTAGTAGCTGCCTGCCCTGGCACTCATCATTAAGAGGTTAGTGTTAGGACTGGTTGGCCTTGTGCCAGAATAATGTGCCTGGGATGGACATGATGCTACATGTATGTGGTAGGGTGCCCCATTGCAAGACATTACTGTAAACTGTCACAATGCAGACATCATAGCAATATGACTGAAAAATTGCTAAAGCTACACTAAAATTCCAAATTACTTTTTTAATGCCACCATTTTCCTTGCAAAATGATTATATGTTGGTCACATATTTGGGTCACAAGTAGAACTAAATGAAGGAATTTGAACTGTCATAATGTTTACTGTATTTAGTTTCACAAAATTGTTCAAAAGTTTATAAAGAAAACAAAAGCAGATTATAAATTCATTTCAAATATTTGGTTTATTTCTTAAATTAATTTTGTAACAGTGATTCATTTTATGTGGAACGGAATCTAGAAATTTGATTTGGAATCATAAATTTATTTTAAAAGAAAGAAATGAAATTTGAGAACACATGCTGCATAAACTAATATATGACTCCTTTGTCAGAGTGCATACAAACAACTGTTTTTCACTCCTCAGTGAATTCTTTTTGTTGTTTTCTTGGCTTCATTGCAGGAAATGCATAATTTTGAGGGTTTTTCATTGCTGACAATACCAACATACTGTCTGCCTGAATATGACTTCTGTGATCTAAGGACCAAGGGTTGTTCTTGAATAAACAATATTTCATTTAAGAGAAAATACCTTATTATTCAGACATCTGTATTCTTGTTTCATTCCAGTGTGTGGATTTCCACATGATTGAGTATACAAGTGAACAGTGGTTCATGAAGAGTGGACAAAAGCAGTTACTGAGCAGTAAGGTGAGTCCTGAGTAGAAATATTACTCAGCTAAGCAGTAAATACTGGAGTTAGACAGGGCAGTTAACAATTAAAATGTTTCCAGGAATACAGGCTGTATTTGTCTGAACTGTTCTTTATGAGCAGTTGGGAAAGATAGTTACAGAAGAGTAATGTTTGCCCTGAATTGAAGTTACACAAATGAGCAGTCATGGAGTATGGAGTTAATATATTACACAAATGAGCAGTCAGTCATGAATTATGACATTGGAATATAATGTTGAAATATTACACCAGTGAGTCATTAGTCATGGAGTATGAATACCAAAATTACTCAGTGAGCAGTTCTTCATTAGCTGCTTCATTTTTTTAGAGCAGTGACTATCAAACTTTTTGAAGCTGTGGACCCCATAGCATATTGTGGTCAGATGGCAGACCCTATCAGCCAATCCAATAAATTTGGCTGATCAACATTATTATTATTGTATTTAATCCATGTCAGACATCAGTAAGTAAAAACCATAGAATAGAATAGAGTCAATACAGAATAGGCAGCTGAGTGCTCAATTGTTTTTATAATTGTTGATGAATATCAAAATTTTGCAAATGTACTATTTTTATTCTTTTTTTGGGACCTGCTTGTGGACCTGTTGGCAACATGCAACAGACCCCAAGGGGTCCACAGAATTTTTTTTTTTTTGACATGCTCATTACTGTAATATTGCCTTCAACTAAGCAATAAACAATTCACACTTGCAATAGGATGCAGATTTCTAATTAGATTACCGTCAGAAACATTTGTTACATCTTTTTTATTTTATTTTAATCACAATGTTCTCCATGGAAATTAACATTGGATTGTGGGAAGGGCCAGCAGACACCTAAGAACAAGCAAACAGTTTATAATGTGACTACCTTCTAATAAAAGTTAAGTCCCCTTACATACTACTCGGGTACATAAGATAAAGATTGAAATGAAATGGATATTTGTAAATCTATAGAAACAAAATCAACCCATACAAATCATTTTGGCTATCAAATGCTATTGAAACTGATCCAAATCCTGGACAACAAATCCAAGAACGCCTTGTAGGTTTGGTTTTAAAAGTGTTACATGGGATGAAAACAAATGCCTAAAATGTGATTCATACAAAACATGTTTCTGCATCACAGATCTTGATACTTAATAGATTCTAAATTTTACAGATCATGTAAGTGTTATTGTTATTCCTAATCATTGCTTACTTGTTATAGCAAATAACTCCATTACCTACTGTTATTCCTCATCAATGCTTACTTGATATCATAAATAACAACTCCATTACCTTGTGTTATTTCTCATCAATGCTTAATTGATATCATAAATAACAACTCTATTACCTTGTGTTATTCCTCATCAATGCTTACTTGATATCATAAATAACAACTCTATTACCTTGTGTTATTCCTCATCAATGCTTACTTTATATCATAAATAACAACTCCATTACCTTGTGTTATTTCTCATCAATGCTTACTTGGTATTATAACTAAACTCATTGTCTCAAATTTTAAAAATCCCACAAGGAATAATAGACTCCATGATTTGAATTTTATGAACAAATTTTCTACTCTATGTGATCATAATGTCATTTATGCAGACTTTGATAATGGGCTGCATTTAATGTAAGAATGACACAAGGACAATTTCCTGGCACAACAAGGGCACTGGGATATGGTCAGGCAAGATCTTCAGAAAGAAATTACAGTTTCCCATACAATTATAGACTTCAATGACCTTTGGATGCATTTAAAATAAATGTTTCTTAACTTGGTAAAAAAAACAAACACCCCAGCAAATGTCTAAAGAAGCATAATCAGCTTCCATCATCAGTTGAGACCTCTAGGGGAAATTATGGAAAGCCCCAAAACTTGGCTCTAAAAGCAAAACAAATTGATTAGTTATTCCACATTTAAATTCCAAGCACAAACATTAGTTAGTTTGATAGCAGCATACTAAAATTATATAGCAAACATTATTTTATTATTTACCATTGAATGAAGCCACATGTTCATTCTTTAGAAATACCAGTGATAAAACAACTCCTTTTACATATCAAAGTTCAGAAATCAGACAACTATGGCATCCTTTTTTTTAGAATTAAATGGATATAATATCAATCCCAGCTAAAAAGGCAAACATCTTAAATAAATATATTTAAACAGCATTCACCACAAAAGCTAACCGACATATTCATAATAATAGCCTAAATCCCCAACACATATCCCTGATAAACTCCCCAAACCCCATCTCCTCATACATGATAAAGCTCCAAACTCCATTTCCTGCTAAATCACCAAACCTCCATCCACTTGTACCTGATAAAACCTCAAACCCCCATCCCTGCATACTTGATAAAGCCCTAAACTCCCCATTCCCTCATGCCTGATAAAGCTACAAATCCCATCCCCTTGTGCTTTATAAAGGTTCACTTCTCCATACCTTCATGCCTGATAGATAAATAAATGGAGATGGTGTGACAAAATTTCTTCACAATATCAACCCACATAAGACTGCAAGACCAAATACATAAAAGATCACTGAGTGAGGTTGGTGAAACTATTGGCCCCACTGAAGAGGTAGATGTACATACTGACCCATCCTTACAGATATTTCAGAGATCACTCAGTGTAGGAAAAAAAAATCTTTAATGACAAAAAATATGATGTGTAAGTCTTGTATTCAAGAGATGTAAACACAATTTGACCCAGTAAATTACAAGCCTATCATTACAAGTGGACTTTAATAAGTTCAATTGATAGTAAACTTAGGAATAGCTTCAAACTAGCAATATTCATCATGACAGGAGAATAATGTCACTGTCACTTATTCTGTTTCTTATATGAATACATCAAATATAAAACAATTAGATTTCATGCTGTGTTACCATAATTTATCTTACAGATAAATACCTTGATGAATTTCCTAAATTCTAATGAGACTTCCATTCAGCTTCAAGATGGGAAAAATGAATGGTTGATGTCCTTGACCCTGTTAAATGTTCTATACTTAATGTAACATGGAAGAATTATTCAATAAAATTATGTCTTTCAGAAACAATCCCTGCATATGGAATAATCAAAATTAATTGGAATAACCATCTAATCGGACTTGACTTGGGATAAACATAACAATTTCTCTGCTAATATAAATAAATGTCTTGGTTTCTTCAGAAAGAGCATATCAGTCGTAAGTCCAAAGACCAAGCTTCAAATATAACTCTTACATTCAGAACCCACACAATGAAAGCTGAGTTAACTAGACTGAAACAGTACTTAGCAGACTAGCTCAATATGTTGGAAATTAACATTCATGAACTGAACTGTCCAACTCTTGAAGAGTGTAGACTTGATACACAATATTCTCTTCCAAATTTGTTTATCAACATGTCTCTCTCTCTCTCTCTCTCTCTCTCTCTCTCTCTCTCTCTCTCTCTCTCTCTCTCTCTCTCTCTCTCTCTCTCTCTCTCTCTCTCTCTCTCTCTCTCTCTCTCTCTCTCTCTCTCTCTCTCTCTCTCTCTCTCTCTCTCTCTCTCTCTCTCTCTCTCTCTCTCTCTCTCTCTCTCTCTCTCTCTCTCTCTCTCTCTCTCTCTCTCTCTCTCTCTCTCTCTCTCTCTCTCTCTCTCTCTCTCTCTCTCTCTCTCTCTCTCTCTCTCTCTCTCTCTCTCTCTCTCTCTCTCTCTCTCTCTCTCTCTCTCTCTCTCTCTCTCTCTCTCTCTCTCTCTCTCTCTCTCTCTCTCTCTCTCTCTCTCTCTCTCTCTCTCTCTCTCTCTCTCTCTCTCTCTCTCTCTCTCTCTCTCTCTCTCTCTCTCTCTCTCTCTCTCTCTCTCTCTCTCTCTCTCTCTCTCTCTCTCTCTCTCTCTCTCTCTCTCTCTCTCTCTCTCTCTCTCTCTCTCTCTCTCTCTCTCTCTCTCTCTCTCTCTCTCTCTCTCTCTCTCTCTCTCTCTCTCTCTCTCTCTCTCTCTCTCTCTCTCTCTCTCTCTCTCTCTCTCTCTCTCTCTCTCTCTCTCTCTCTCTCTCTCTCTCTCTCTCTCTCTCTCTCTCTCTTTTAGAGGATATAATGCTTGTGGATTATTGAACCAAGACTTAGTGGATGAGTTCAAAGCAGACACCAATATCAGTGCTGCAAAATGCCTAAATAATGAAATTAATGTAATGAATATTTAAATGGTAAGTAATTTTGATTTCATATTTTCAACTGTTATTGGTTCTTATTTTGAATTTAAAATAGTACTTTTTTGACATTCACACAGCAAATAATATATATGATATTGCTGGAAAACGACTAGACAAGTCTGTTGCCTGTTTTTGCATGAACTTTTAAACAGATCCATAATTTGATAGTAAGATTTATTGACAAAAGCCCAATACCCAATTAAATTATCTAAACTTGCCTCTTTACCTTCTTTTCAAGGTCACAAGGCAAAATTTAGTGCATGGAATAGGATGACATTGTATACTATGTGACCAAGTTTAATTTACAGATTCCTCAGGAAGTTTCTAAGATCTAAATAGGTTCTGATAACTTTGACTCGGTTTTCAGCATTGCAAGATAACATTCAGTGTGGTAATCAAGGGAGGTATGAAAAAAAACCTGCATTGATAATGTTGATCTCTGTTACATATATGACCTATGCTCAATGTCATTTCAAATGCAGATAATCTCCTTTGGGATCAAGGGGAGACAATCAACTTACACAGAAGATCCAGTAAAGTTCCGGATCCACACCCCAGACAGACGCATCGCCACCAGGCAGGCTCAGTAAGTATTGTGTCTTTTTATTTTAAATTGGGTGGAGTTTCAGGGGCAGTGGTGCAAAATGACCAGACCTTAACTTTACAAAATGACCAGACCTTGACTTTAGAAAGTTCTTTTCCTTTGACAGTGCTCTTCAGGATTCTCACTACCTTATATATGAAAACAATTATAATGGCATTGCCACATAGCATGGTCACAACAATGTTTTGTAAATTATTAAGTAGTTTTAGTCATGAATCACACCTTTGATATTGAATCTTTTGTTGAACTTTACTAAGAGGAATTAAAATATTGCATGTATTTAGCACAAAATATTTTATTAATGAAGAAACATTTTTTTAACTTTTTTAACCATTATAAATCTAGAATTTTCATGAGAAAAAAATTTCTCTTGCATATGAAGAAGACTGGTTTAGATCTTTTTTTTCCTAAAGGTGTGTGTATTTTGACACATCCCTGAAAAGCTGGATTGGTCCACAGGAAGTGTGTGAAGTGACAAATGACCTTGGCCTTGGGTCAGATGATTATGTGGACTGCTCCTGTAAGCACCTTACCCACTATGCTGTGAAAGCCATGACAACTGATACAGGACTGGTTGGATACTTGGTCTGGTTTTATGTCTCCTGCTTCATCTGCATGGTAACTACTTTGTTCAACTTCTTTAACACTCACCAAGCAAGAGCATGATATATTTTAGGTTTATCTTGTAATGGCAGTTCCATTTAAACATACATGTTTCCCATCAATAGCATTTTTTAAATAATATATATGCCAGTGTATTCCTATTACTGAATGAATTCATATGAAACGCAACAGTCTAAATTGCATTGAGGGATGAATATTCCAAACAAATGAAATTGACTTCCCTGGATCCCACTTAGTTTATACTGGAAGAACCATAAGGAAAATCGATATGAGAATATGACACAGACCAAGCAAATACATTGACTGCTTTTGATTTGAAGCATAAATGTATGCATCTGTCCTGTGCATTTCTTCATATCAAGATACATGAAATAGATACAAAATGTTTAAATGCTGTTTAAACATCAGCTTGGGGAAGATAGAGATTAGAGATTTAAAATATTATGGTAATTAATAATTGGGGAAAGTATGGAAGGTAGCTGATTATTGAAGTTGGCAGTTTTTGGAGATCAAACTGAAAAATGAAATACAAGGAGTAAAATATGACGTACACAAAGAGATACAGATCTGCAATTCAGTACTTGATTATGACAATGACATTCATTTTGAATCATCTGCAATATACATATATATATATATATATATATATATATATATATATATATATATATATATATATATATATATATATATATATATATA
Organism: Potamilus streckersoni; assembly: GCA_016746295.1. Classification (NCBI taxonomy): domain Eukaryota; kingdom Metazoa; phylum Mollusca; class Bivalvia; order Unionida; family Unionidae; genus Potamilus; species Potamilus streckersoni. The sequence goes on along the minus strand of JAEAOA010000328.1, from coordinate 1,864,777 downwards.
CATCTATATATATATATATATGTGCCTTTCTTGCTAGAGTGGTCTTGCCCTAGCAGTCCTAGCACACCATACTTGTTCTTTGAACCCAACACTCTCAGCCAGTCTGCTCATTCATATGTGTTTTGCCTGCATGGCCACAGAGGTAAGATACAGTTTTCAAATCATCATCCTTATGGTTATCATCATCATTGTTACCACCTACAGTTCAGTTAAATGTTAGAGTTATTTTTATTTAGATACACCATCAGTAATCTTTTAAAACTCTTAAGTGGTTTCATTTCTGCAGAGAACTTTTCTTCTAAAAGATGGTTTGGCTCCTGATTAATATAAATATCTCAAATGTAACTATAAAAAAAGTTGTGAAAAATGTAATATGTATGAGCTAAGATCCATATCAAACAACAATTTATATTTACCTACACTAAATTCAGAGTTTTATAAAAAGTGCTTTGCTGTTTCTCAAGCTGAAAATTTGTAATTCCAAACCATCCTACATAAAGTCTGCCTACTACTTTTTAAAAGTTATATCATTTACTCACCGATAAGGTTTTACATGTTCGCTAATGCCTTGTGCATATTTTATAGTAGCAGTAGATCAATTGTCTAGTTTCTAATTACCCCCTTTGTCTAAAGGCATTTCATTTTGTATTACCGTAAAGGCCATATATGTTGGGATACCATAAAAATATTTTAACAGTAATTTATTTCTGCACTGTATGTAATGGGACACATCAGTTTTTTTCAGTCATAAGTTGTGGGACACCCTTTAAATTATTTGAGAATTACATGTTGGAAAAGCACTTCAACTGATACTTTATTTGAAGACCTATAAAACTGTGTACTTGTGATCAAACTCTTTAATCCGTTGAAGCAGTATCTCATCAGCATGATCCTTATCCTGAACATGTACTATCCATTGTTTTGGTGTGTGAATATTTTTTTTATACCATGAAAATAACAGAGGCAACAAATCTGAAGTGGAAACTGCAAGGACCAAAGTCAGATTTTTTCAAACCTGCACCAGTTTAATTCTGACACTTCTGACCCCCTTCTTATCATCAGTAAGTCCAGGAATGCTATCAAAGTACACTTAAATTGCATCCATGTTAATGATCATATTATCAGTGAAATCATCTGCTTCTCTTCTGGTCTTTATGAATTCATCACATGATTTAGTTTTCCCGAAATCTTCTGGTTGATGCTGGGTCAACAGTGTCCATACACAAAGCAATATATTGTGTCACTTTAAAAATTGTTCCATTGTTTCAATTTATTTTCCAAATTACCATTAATACCAGTAAAATGGAACCAAAGTAAACTTTAATATTCTAGCCATTTATGTATATTCAAACAATATTAAAAATTCAGAATACTTAAAAGAATCCGTTGTTGGCTTCCAAGGTCAGCTTTCTTTACACAAATAACCTTTGTATTGATATCCTTTTAAGAAAAAGAAACCAGCTTCAGAGAATGCAAAGATCGGCTTGTGAGGTCAGCTTTCTTTTTAATAAAAATAACCTTTGTCTTTGATGTCCTGTCAGTAAGTTCAAAGAAAGAGTTTACTGCTTGCTAATTTGTTTATTCACAACCCAGACTTCAGTGTGTTTGGCATCGGTACTTATAATTAATACAATGGAGCATTGATGTCTTTGGGTAAACTGTAATGACACTTTTGTAACTCATGCTAGCAAAAAGATTATTACTTGCACTCAAGTGAATGTGTTTTTATTTGTGAGATACTTTCATACAGTAGACCAGGATATAATTCAGTCTTGATAATTTTGCACCTAACACCTGGTCATGTGTGAATGATGGATGTCATCAAGATATCAATTGATTAATTCCTTCTTGTTTGGGATTTTGTTGGATCCAGTTTTCAGTCAGATAACATATTTAAACCTTTGAGCACAATCAAATACAATTTGTTTTTCAATGTCAATGAACAACGTGGTGTGTGTTATCTGACATAAGCAATACATGCTACATACAGTATGAAAGCCTATGCTACATATACAGATTTCATAGATATATTTTATTATTTTAATGCTTATGTTGAAAACAAGGAATAAATGATAAAGCAAGGTTAATTTCTTTCTTTTTATTATCAAATAGTGTTTTATTTATCTATTTCATTTCAACGTGCATGGGGGAGGCTTAAATGCAATATAAATTTATTTCATTTTTTTAGTCTTGGGACAAATGACCTATACAAAAAGATTCACCATAAATTCTGTGATAGGAAAAAATTATTTTATCGTGTCCCAATACATATGGTAAATAATGGTATATATTTGTACAAATGTCTTCATAAAAGGCTTCATGAAAAATTGGTCATTTGATCAAATAAGCTTCTTTAAACAAAGTCATCTTCATGACTTATTATTTTTATTATTATTATTATTATTATTATTATTATTAATTATTTCTAAGAAAAGTATCATCAAAAGTAAAACCTGTGTAAGGCTTGCTTCTGTAACCTTTACTACTGTATGTACCGATGATATGGTTTTTTCATATAGATCTAATTTTTTATACACTATTTACAAGAAGTTCATTTATTAGTTATTCTTTCAATGATTGATTTGTCTTAACTTTTTGTATTTTTCTTCAGATATGCTATGTTATAGCAGCATTTCTTAGTCCAACAGAGATTCTTGTGTACACACTGAGCCAGAACAACTACAGGTGCACTGTCATGGGGCTCTTCTTTCACTATTTCTTCCTGGCACAGTTCACCTGGATCATGACCCAGGTCAGTTGATACTCAAACTGCTCAGGTTAATAAATTTAACACCAGAACACTGTGACACCTGACAAGATAGAATACACTGGCTGTGACTAAGACGGTAAAGATAGAATTTCTAAGCAGTTAAAACATATGAAAGACTCTGACTCAGATGAAATAAAATATATGAGCACTATCATGACTTAGCTGAGATAGAATATCTGAATACTATTCATGAACCAGATGAAAAAGGTAGAATACATGAGCACTGTCCACAACTGAGCACTGTCCTTGAATCATATAAATAGAATATTTTAAGACTATCCTAGACTCAGATGAGATATTTAGAATATCTGAACACTGACCATGACTCAGATGAGATATAGGTTGAATGGCTGAACACTATATATGATTCAGGTGAGATATTTAGAATAACAGAAGACTATCTGTTACTTAACACCATCCATGAGTCAGCTGAGATACTTAAAATATCTGGACACTATTGATGACTCAGGTGAGATGCTTAGATTATTTGGACACTATTGATAACTTAGGTGAGATATTTGTTATATCTGAACATTATCCATTACTCAGGTGAAATGCTTAGAATATTTGAACACTATCCATACCTCCAGTGCTTCCATCTGGTCAAGTTTGATGATTTTTGGTAACATTAGAATATATTAGCACTGTGGTAGACTCATACAGCAATGCAATATTTTTCATAACTGAACAATGAAATATTTTTTATGGTCACACTTTTGTGCAAAAATAATGAAATTATTGATGGAAACTATTTCTGGCATACATTTGATTTTAAGAATGTTGTATAATAAAATGCATCTTATTATTTAAACTGATGCCATTTACTGATTTTTCAACCAAATTCACCAAACTTACACCTCTGGCAAATACATCACCATAGAGTAATTAAAAATTTGGTGAGTCTGGTGAAATAAGCAGAACATATCTGATTAGCCAGGCTCACATGCTTTTGTAAAAGTTATGGATCTGTTCCTTTACTCCTTCCTGTCCATACTTACCTGGATTGTGATGCAAGTTTGATAATTTGAACATGTGTCCAAACTAACACATTATGAATTTTGTGAAAAGAGAAAAAGATATCTTTATGTACATGTTGCACCAGCAAATCTTAGCTGGTCCATTCTTAATAATTCATTCTATTTAGAGCTGAGAAATAACTCTGATTCTTTTAATTTGGATGTTTGGTGTTTTAGCAGGCTTCATCGATTCACTCATTGTTATGAAAGGCATGCAAATGTTGGTATTGAGATAGCATTCTGTATCATAGTTAGGTAACCAGTCATAGGGATAGTGTTCTGTATCATAGAAAGGCAACCAGTCATAGGGATAGTGTTCTGTATCATAGAAAGGCAACCAGTCATAGGGATAGTGTTTTGTATCAGAGTAAGGCAACCAGTCATAGGGATAGTGTTCTGTATCATAGTAAGGCAACCAGTCATAGGGATAGTGTTCTGTATCATAGAAAGGCAACCAGTCATAGGGATTATGTTTTGTATCATAGTAAGGCAACCAGTCATAGGGATAGTGTTCTGTATCATAGAAAGGCAACCAGTCATAGGGATAGTGTTCTGTATCATAGTAAGGTAACCAGTCATATGGATAGTGTTCTGTATCATAATAAGGCAATCAGTCATATGGATAGTGTTCGGTATCATAGTAAGGCAACCAGTCATAGGGATAGTGTTCTGTATCATAATAAGGCAACCAATCATAGGGATAGTGTTCTGTATCATAGTTAGGTAACCAGTCATAGGGATAGTGTTCTATATCATAATAAGGCAACCAATCATAGGGATAGTGTTCTGTATCATAATAAGGCAACCAGTCATAGGGATTATGATCTGTATCTTAGAAAGGCAACCAGTCATAGGGATTATGATCTGTATCATAGTAAGGCAACCAGTCATAGGGATAGTGTTCTGTGTCATAATAAGGTAACCAGTCATAGGGATAGTGTTCTGTATCATAGAAAGGCAACCAGTCATAGGGATTATGTTTTGTATCATAGTAAGGCAACCAGTCATAGGGATAGTGTTCTGTATCATAATAAGGCAACCAATCATAGGGATAGTGTTCTGTATCATAGTAAGGCAACCAGTCATAGGGATTATGATCTGTATCTTAGTAAGGTAACCAGTCATAGGGATAGTGTTTTGTATCATAGTAAGGCAACCAGTCATAGGGATAGTGTTCTGAATCATAATAAGGTAACCAGTCATAGGGATAGTGTTCTGCATCATAGTAAGGCAACCAGTCATAGGGATTATGATCTGTATCATAGTAAGGCGACCAGTCATAGGGACAGTGTTCTGTATCATAATAAGGCAACCAGTCATAGGGATTATGATCTGTATCATAGAAAGGCAACCAGTCATAGGGATTATGATCTGTATCATAGTAAGGCAACCAGTCATAGGGATAGTGTTCTGTGTCATAATAAGGTAACCAGTCATAGGGATAGTGTTCTGTATCATAGTAAGGCAACCAGTCATAGGGATTATGATCTGTATCATAGTAAGGCGACCAGTCATAGGGATAGTGTTCTGTATCATAGTAAGGTAACCAGTCATAGGGATTATTATCTGTATCTTAGTAAGGCGACCAGTCATAGGGATAGTGTGTGGTATCATAGTAAGGTAACCAGTCATAGGGATTATGATCTGTATCTTAGTAAGGCAACCAATCATAGGGATAGTGTTCTGTATCATAGTAAGGTAACCAGTCATATGGATAGTGTTCTGTATCATAGAAAGGTAACCAGACATAGGGATTATGTTCTGTATCATAGTAAGGCAACCAGTCATAGTGATAGTGTTCTGTATCATAGTAAGGTAACCAGTCATAGGGATAGTGTTTTGTATCTTAAAAAAGGTAACCAGTCATAGGGATAGTGTTGTGTATCATAGTAAGGTAAACAGTCATAGGGATTATGATCTGTATCATAGTAAGGCAACCAGTCATAGGGATAATGTTCTGTATCATAGTAAGGTAACCAGTCATAGGGATAGTGTTTTGTATCTTAAAAAAGGTAACCAGTCATAGGGATACTGGTCTATATCATAGTAAGGCAACCAGTCATAGGGATAGTGTTCTGTATCATAGTAAGGCAACCAGTCATAGGTATAATGTTCTGTATCATAGTAAGGTAACCAGTCATAGGGATAGTGTTCTGTATCATAGTAAGGCAACCAGTCATAGGGATAGTGTTTGGTATCATAGTAAGGTAACCAGTCATAGGGATAGTGTGTGGTATCATAGTAAGGTAACCAGTCATAGGGATAGTGTTCTGTATCATAGTAAGGCAACCAGTCATAGGGATAGTCTTCTGTATCGTAGAAAGGTAACCAGTCATAGGGATAGTGTTGTGTATCATAGTAAGGCAACCAGTCATAGGGATTAAGTTCTGTATCATAGTAAAACAACCAGTCATAGGGATAGTGTTCTGTATCATAATAAGGCAACCAGTCATAGGGATAGTGTTCTGTATCATAGTAAGGCAACCAGTCATAGGGATAGTGTTTTGTATTATAGTAAGGCAACCAGTCATAGGGATAGTGTTCTTAAAAAAAGGCAAGCAGTCATAGGGATAATTTTCATTATCACTGGAAATAGTGTTCTGAAGCACAATAGTGTGACCAGTTAAAGGGATAGTGTTTTGTATAATAGTAAGGCAACCAGTCATACGGATAGTGTTCTGTATCATAGTAAGGCAACCAGTCATAGGGATTAAGTTCTGTATCATAGTAAAACAACCAGTCATAGGGATGGTGTTCGGTATCATAGTAAGGCAACCAGTCATAGGGATGGTGTTCGGTATCATAGTAAGGCAACCAGTCATAGGGATAGTGTTTTGTATCATAGTAAGGAAAATAGCATACTTCTCCACTGACCATAAAAGGTCAACAATCATCATTCATACTTGAAACACTAAGCATCAATCTTTTCATCCCAGCATACTTAGTGCTTTATTTTTAAATGCTCTATTCTGGTATTATCCAGAGCCAGACTGTATTATCCATTATGCAAATGAATTGTAGTAAACATAATTCTAGATATTTTAATACCAAATTAATTGACTTAATGGGTATCATGGAATGTGCAACAATACCTTTTTACTTATATATGTTGCACCTTTTTTCCACATACCATTATGACCTTCTACTTATAAATGTTGGTTGATTTATTCCACTTACCATATATACCCTTTGATTTACCCATGTTGGTCACATACCATGTACATGTACTTTTGCATATATGTTTTGGACACTCTTTCCCATATACAGTGTACACCCTTTTCTTAATGAGAATGACCAGTCTTTTTCAAACACCATGTACAATCTTTTATTAATGAGCATTGACCATTCTTTTCCACATGCAGTGTACACCCTTTTATTAATGAGCATTGACCATTCTTTTCCACATGCAGTGTACACCCTTTTATTAATGGGTATTGACCACTCTTTTCCACATGCAGTGTACACCCTTTTATTAATGAGCATTGACCATTCTTTTCCACATGCAGTGTACACCCTTTTATTAATGGGTATTGACCACTCTTTTCCACATGCAGTGTACACCCTTTTATTAATGAGCATTGACCATTCTTTTCCACATGCAGTATACACCCTTTTCTAAATAAGAATGACCAGTCTTTTCCACACACCATGTACACTCTTTTATTTATGAGTATTGACCACTATATTACATATACATATTTGTTTCCTTATCAGGCTGTGAACTTTTGGAAGATACTAGTGATGAATGATGAGCATACTGACAGAAAATATGTTTTGTTCTTCCTCCTTGGTTGGGGTAAGTGTGTCTAATATTTATCATTGAAATTAATGTATGCATTTCAGCTTCCTCCTTGGTTGGGGTAAGTGTGTCTAATATTTATCATTGAAATTAATGTATGCATTTCAGCTTCCTCCTTGGTTGGGGTAAGTGTGTCTAATATTTATCATTGAAATTAATGTATGCATTTCAGCTTCCTCCTTGGTTGGGGTAAGTGTGTCTAATATTTATCATTGAAATGAATGTACCATTTCAGCTAATCTAATGAAAACCTTCAGTGACCACATAAACTGCATGTGTCAATTCACAAAGCTGAAAGTGTGTACCATTGTATTACATATTCTTCCATGAGCTGATGTCTGTAACCTTATGTAACACAAATTACATATTCTTCAATGAGCTGATGTTTGTAACCTTATGTAACACAAACAGTTTTGTGACATCAGCTCTACTTCCATGAGCTGATGTGTGTAAGGTTGTCTAACACAGTTTTGTGACATCAGCTGTACTTCCATGAGCTGATGTGTGTAAGGTTGTCTAACAGTTTTGTGACATCAGCTGTACTTCCATGAGCTGATGTCTGTAACCTTATTTAACACAAAACAGTTTTGTGACAGCTGTACTTCAAAATTTGACTAATATATGTTGCTTCAGTACAAGTTTTCCATCCATGTGAAATATTCTTTTTGGGGATAGTTGACATAAAAATTATATTTTGTGTATACAAATTAGAAATCTAGACTGTCTGCAAGCAGCATACCCTGATCAGTTGTAGAATAATGTGCCAGTAGATCAGGACCTGTTTTATTTGTTCTAGGCTCCATTCTACTGACTGTTGTGAGCTTCACATTTTGATTAGCTTTTATTTTATTATTTTTTTTGGATTTCTAAAGAGCTTTGTAAGTATAAACAGTTATCATTACTTTGGTTCTCTCTACAGGTTCTTTTGTCAAGATTCTTGCAAGTTTTATAATGTGTGATCAAAAGAAAATCAAACAGGATTAAAGATGTTAGTTGATTATGGATTACTAAAGAACTCAAATCTTATATGGTAAATTTTGCTTCAGTTTTTAAAGTTTGTTGAGATGTCTAAATATGCACTTTCTTTCAATGCAAAAACTTCAACACAGAAACAATCAAAATATCACAAGAAATTTAATAATGGATGGAAACAGGAATTTCATTGGTTGGAATCAAGTTCAGAAGGATATGAATATGTATTCTGCCCTTCCTGTAAAGCTGATTTTAAAATCTGCTATGATGGCAAGAATGGCATTATGCATCATACAAAGCCCCATCTCATGAAAATGTATTAAACACAGTAATGAATATGTCATCACTCAAATCCATGTTAGAGGAAACTGCATCAAATATGGGTCAAAATATACATGCTGAGAAAATGTTTGCCAACTTTATAACCAAACATAATCTCCCATTTATGTAAAAGATTGTTTTTCAGATCTAGTCAAATTAATGGTCTTCATGGAACAAAAAAAATCAGGGACAAGTGTCAAAATTAAAAATCAAAGACATGTGTCAAAATGAAAAATCAGGGACAAGTGTCAAAATAAAAAATCAAAGACAAGTGTCAAAATGAAAAATCAGACAAATGTCAAAATGAAAAATCAAAGACAAGTGTTAAAATGAAAAATCAAAGACAATTGTCAAAATAAAAAAATCAAAGACAAGTGTTAAAATGAAAAATCAAAGACAATTGTCAAAATGAAAAATCAAAGACAAGTGTTAAAATGAAAAATCAAAGACAATTGTCAAAATGAAAAATCAAAGACAAGTGTCAAAATGAAAAATCAGACAAGTGTCAAAATGAAAAATCAAAGACAATTGTCAAAATGAAAAATAAAAGACAATTGTCAAAATGAAAAATCAAAGACAAGTGTCAAAATGAAAAATCAAAGACAATTGTCAAAATGAAAAATCAAAGACAAGTGTCAAAATGAAAAATCAAAGACAAGTGTCAAAATGAAACATTTTCAAGTTTTGTTGTAAATCCTTACCATTTTGAAGTCAAAACATCAGACCAGATTTTTCAAATCTTCCATTTTTTAGTAAGCTGATTTATTTGTTCTGCCACTTTTATGAATCACACAGTATTAAATGAAAAATACATCAGGTTGCTATCTTGAAAATCAATTGGATATGGGAATACAGTCTTAAACAGATGTGGACTTTGCTTCTGTCAGTATTTCAATGGAGGGTTGGAAGGTGTTAGTGTTCATATTTGCTAAATAGTTGCTAAATATTCCTAGAGACTAAATGAGACTGTTGATCAAACTTCTATGAAGATTCATTTTAAATTTTCTCAGCAGTAAAATTATTCTTTCTGCATCTGCTACACTGTGAGGGAGTGTCAAGGATGCAATGACCACATTAGTCTTTCACATATCTGGGTTTCTGGATTATAAATGACAGTTGCCCACGTTGATATTTTGTTTGCAGCATGTGCAGAGAATAAAGCTCTCCCCACCTTGCTACTGTGTTTTACAATGTTAAACTCCATCAACCAGGGTTTCTGAGTATTTGGTTCTGCTGACCATTAAATGCTGATGCATCAAGTTGTCTTTTTGTTCCTTAAATTGCAGCTGTGTTGCAATATTTTGCCTTCCAAAATGAATCTCACACAAATTCAGAAAATGAAGGAATCACACTCTGCATCAGATAGTAATCTCAGACTTTGAACAAATGCTGCCACTGATCATGAACTATTGAGTAATCTTTATAAAAGATTATTAAATGTTCTCATTCAAGGAAATGAAGAGTGATAATTACTGTACTTCAGTAAGCATCTCTTTGATTTACCTACCTTTAAATATATTGGGTTGTTCCACTACACATGCTTTACCTATGCAAATTATTTCAATGGACTCTACCATGCTTAATATACACAGAACACAATATCAGCCTACTGACAGCTGATTGGGTAATCTTTTCACCAGTGGTTGTTTATCACCATTAATTAACTATATAAATTGCACTATGGTGATTGTTTTTCAGAAACATTTTACCACCACAGCTTTCTGTTTTTACAGGAAAACATTTTACATGCATATATTATGATGTCAACAAATCTCTCTCTATCTATCTCTCGGCCATATAATTTACTGTGTCATGGAATTGGGAGTAACACAGTCTTGTTTTTCACATGCAACATTATGTTCTGACAGATATGAATGTACTAAAACTTGCTGGGAAAAATAATTATTTAAGTGACATGCTCAGATCACCATAAGAAAGAAAAGTAAAAGGCATTAATTTCCATTTGAACTCTTGTGTCATCAGAGTCAAAAGAAAATGTTGTCCAATTCAAAAAACTTAAAATAAAGGTAAGGAAGTGCATTTATTTCATTGCACATACTACAAGCATCATATCAATCATTGCGGAGCATATGACAGCCGTCAGCAAAGCAACACATCCCTGCATCAGATCAGTGAAAGAATGCAGAGCTGAATCTTAAAACTAAGTTTAACTATTTGTTTAAACAATCCTCAATAGACTCAGCAACAAGAGCTGAGGTACTATTCTACAATTTTGTTACAGCACACAGTCTGCTATCTGCAGCTGCAGATAGTTTTTCACACCTGGAATGTATGACACTCCATCACAGTGATGCCGATGCAGAAAGATCATTTTCTGTGCTGAAATTCAACAAGATCTTTGGGAACTTTGAAAAATGCAGTAAAATTCATTCTGGAATGGGTGTGAAGAGGAAGAGGAATGACACATTATCTTCAAGCTCTCTACTGAAGTATGAAGTGCAGCAAAGACTTCATACAATTAATGCTAAATCAAATGGATTTTAATGACAGAAACTCAGTGGATTTTATATTTAATGTCAGTGTAGTATATATGTGATTGAATGTGTGTGATTTTATATTTAATGTCAGTGCAGTATATTTGTGATTGAATGTGTGTCATTTTATACCTAATGTCAGTGTAGTATATATGTGATTGAATGTGTGTGATTTTATATTTAATGTCAGTGCAGTATATATGTCATTGAATGTGTGTGATTTTATATTTAATGTCAGTGCAGTATATATGTCATTGAAAGTGTGTGATTTTATATTTAATGTCAGGGTAGTATATATGTCATTGAATGTGTGTGATTTTATATTTAATGTCAGTGCAGTATATATGTCATTGAAAGTGTGTGATTTTATATTTAATGTCCGGATAGTATATATGTCATTGAATGTGTGTGATTTTATATTTAATGTCAGTGTAGTATACATGTCATTGAATGTGTGTGATGATGACATTTGACAGTGCCAATTACAGAAAAGCTATTTTCTTTTATTTAGACTAGAATTTCCAGTAATTTTTTATAGGTTTTTATGGGTATTACTTAACTTGTTTTCAGTTGTACAGCATCATATTCCTGTACTGACCCCCTCTATTGACCTCACAATACACTTTTTGAGTCTCGAACCATCCCTCTATAACTGTATGTGATATTGGCAGGCAGGAATATATAATAATAACAGTGTCTAAAGTTTGAAATGATCATCTTATATATGTACCGTACATACTTACTTTTTAGTCTGGTCAAATTGCATAGACCTAAATATGTCATTCATTGTGTTGACAGATCTGGGCCTATGGAAGTTGTTAGCAATAATCATTTGAACAAATGACATAGACCTTAATCTAGCACATGACATAGCACATCAGGATCTATCTTGTTGGTAGTTGGACCTGAATTGTTGTTATTCATCTGTTGAGTCGACGAACACCACTCTTGTCATCCATGAGTTAGAGGGGCTAGTTTTGTTCTGTGAGTGCACAGGTGGCTGATAAGGCCATTCCTTGCACGGAAGGTTCGGTTGCAAAAGGGACATGGGATGAGATGAACTTCTCCAGGAGGGTTGCTGGCTCATGCTTTTCTGACTTGTCTCTTCATCTCTGCAGCTGCTATTCTGCTAGATTTGCACAACTTGGAGCCTTTGTGCAGATAGGAGTGCCAAGCTGTTTGTTACCATGAGTCAGGGTTTATGTTGAACGCTTTCAATGCAGCTTTCAAATTGTCTTTGAAGCATTTTTATTTTGACCTCCGTGGGATCGCTGTCTTTGCTTGAACTGTCATAGAAGAGTCTTTTAGGCAGCTGGTGGTCTGGCATGCATACAACATGTCCTGCCCAGCATAGCTGGGACTGCATCAGGATGGTGGGAATGCTGGGTAGACCTGCTTGGGCAAGTACCTCGGTGTCTGGGACTTTGTCCTGCGATTTGATGTTGATGATTTTCCAGAGGCTTGTGGTGTGAAAGTGGTTCAGCTTCCTGGCATGGTGTTGATACACTATCCACATTTCACATGCATAGAGTAATGTGGGGAACACAACTGTCCTGTAGACCTTTAGTTTGGTTGTGATGCTGATGCCTCTTCTATTCCAGACATTCACATATATTCTGCTAAAAGTTGAGCTGGCTCTGGCAATGTGGAGATTCATCTTGTCATAAGTGGTGACACTCTGTGAAAGTGTACTGCCAAAGTAGTGAAGTGGTTCAATACATTGAGTTTTGGCTGTTGATGGTGATGTTGGGCTCAGCATAGGGCTTTCTCAGGGCTTTCTTAAGTCTTCTTAGTATTGATGGTGAGATCAAAGCTTGTGCAGGAACTGGAGAACTTGTCAATGTTGCATTGCAGGTCTGTTTCTGAGCCAGCATTGAGGATGCAATCATCAGCAAATAAGAACTCCCTGATGTTGTCTGTTGTCTTAACCTTGGTTTTTGCTTGTAGCCTCCTGGGGTTGAACATTTTCCATCTGTATGGTACCTGATGCTGACTCTAACATCTCCATTTCTGAAAGCAACATTTCAGCATGGCGGAGAAAAAGACTGAACAGTGTTGGTGCCAGAACACAACCCTGTTTGACGCCATTTGTTACTGGGAATAGTTCAGATGACTCTATTTTCCTGGACTTGCACCTGCATGCCATCATGGAATTGCTGAACCATAGATATAATTTTTTTGGGACATCCATACTTGGCCATTACCTTACATAATCCTTCTCTGCTGACAGTATCAAAAGCCTTTATCAAGTCAATGTAGATAGAGAATAGGTCAGCGTTTTGCTTTTGACATTTCTCTTGTAGCTGCCTTGCAGCAAACACCATGTCAATAGTGTGTTTCAGAATTTGCACTGGCTTTCTGGCAGGAGTCCCTGATCAAGGTGCATAGTGAGGCAGTTCAGTAGGATTATGGCGAGTATCTTTCTTGCAATTGAGAGCAAGGAAATACCCTGATGGTTGTTGCAGGCCTGTCGGTTTCCTTTGCATTTGTACAGGTGGATTATAGAAGCATCTTTGAATTCCTGTGGGATTGTCTCTTGCTGCTACATCAGCAAAAACAGTTCATGGAGCCTTTCAATTAGGGCTGTACCCGCTTCCTTGTAGACTTTTGCTGGGATGGCATCTGAGCCATGAGCTTTGCCACTGGAGAGCAGATGAATCGCTTTCTGTGTCTCAAGCAAGATTGGAGGGTCATCAAGTGCTTCGTTGATGGGAAATTGAGGGAGATGGTTGATGGTTTCATCGTTGATGGATGAAGGGCGATTCAACACACTCTCAAAATGTTCTGCCCATCATTCTGCCCAACTTAATTACATGATATAGCACATCAGGATCTATCTTGTTGGTAGTTGGACCCTAATTAATTACATGATAGAGCATATCAGGATCTATCTTGTTGGTAGTTGGACCTGACTTAATTACATGATATAGCACATCAGGATCAATCTTGTTGGTAGTTGGACCCTAATTAATTACATGATATAGCACATCAGGATCTATCTTGTTGGTAGTCGGACCAGACTTAATTACATGATATAGCACATCAGGATTTATCTTGTTGTTAGTTGGACCCTAATTAATTACATGATAGAGCATATCAGGATCAATCTTGTTGGTAGTCGGACCTGACATAATTACATGATATAGCACATCAGGATCTATCTTGCTGGTAGTCGGACCAGACTTAATTACATGATATAGCACATCAGGATCAATCTTGTTGGTAGTTGGACCCTAATTAATTACATGATAGAGCATATCAGGATCACAATCTTGCGGGTAGTTGAAAACAATAATAAGTATAAACTATGACCTCTTATGATTGATTCCAGTGTAGTGGTAAATTGAATTACGATCGCCATGTATTGGGTCCTTTAGTTGTATTTGTATATTGATTTATGATTGCCCTTTATTGGGACTGTTGGTTGTAGTTGGAAATTGAATTATGATTGTCCTGTATCGAGACTTTTGGTTGTGTTGCAATTGAATTATGATGGCTCAGCTTTGGGACTTTTGGTTGTAGTTGGAATTTAGATTGTACTGTATTGGGACTTTTGGTTATAGCTGTAAAAAAATTATGATTGCCATGTATTTGTTCTCTTGGTTGTAGCTTAGTAAAATATGCTGCAGTTATAATATTGTTTTGTGCATTTTATTCCTAATTCACAAAATATTCATTATCATTGATTCATATCCCCACACTTTTTTCAGTTATGTTTATCTCCACCCACTGCAAAAGCACAGCCACATCTCAACCTTTTTCTCCTATCCACCGATCATTGTCTAATGTTGAAAAAGCCTGGCCTTGAATGGTATATAAGTTGAGTGATATCACATAGATACAAATGGTAGATAAGTTGTGTGACATCACATAGATACAAATGGTATATAAGATGTGACATCACATTGATACAAATGGTAGATAAGTTGTGTGACATCACATAGATACAAATGGTATATAAGTTGTGTGACATCACATAGATACATATGGTATATAAGTTGTGTGACATCACATAGATACAAATGGTATATAAGTTGTGTGACAACTCATGGATACAAATGGTATATAAGTTGTGTGACATCACATAGATACAAATGGTATATAAGATGTGACATCACATTGATACAAATGGTAGATAAGTTGTGTGACATCACATAGATACAAATGGTATATAAGTTGTGTGACATCACATAGATATAAATGGTATATAAGTTGTGTGACATCACATAGATACAAATGGTATATAAGTTGTGTGACATCACATAGACACAAATGGTGTATAAGTTGTGTGACATCACATTGATACAAATGGTAGATAAGTTGTGTGACATCACATAGATACATATGGTATATAAGTTGTGTGACATCACATAGATACAAATGGTAGATAAGTTGTGTGACATCACATAGATACAAATGGTATATAAGTTGTGTGACATCACATAGATACAAATGGTATATAAGTTGTGTGACATCACATAGACACAAATGGTGTATAAGTTGTGTGACATCACATAGATACAAATGGTAGATAAGTTGTGTGACATCACATTGATACAAATGGTAGATAAGTTGTGTGACATCACATAGATACATATGGTATATAAGTTGTGTGACATCACATTGATACAAATGGTAGATAAGTTGTGTGACATCATATAGATACAAATGGTATGTAAGTTGTGTGACATCACATAGATACATATGGTATATAAGTTGTGTGACATCACATAGATACAAATGGTATATAAGTTGTGTGACAACTCATGGATACAAATGGTATATAAGTTGTGTGACATCACATAGATACAAATGGTATATAAGATGTGACATCACATTGATACAAATGGTATATAAGTTGTGTGACATCACATAGATACAAATGGTATATAAGTTGTGTGACATCACATAGATACAAATGGTAGATAAGTTGTGTGACATCACATAGATACAAATGGTATATAAGATGTGACATCACATTGATACAAATGGTAGATAAGTTGTGTGACATCACATAGATACAAATGGTATATAAGTTGTGTGACATCACATAGATACATATGGTATATAAGTTGTGTGACATCACATAGATACAAATGGTATATAAGTTGTGTGACAACTCATGGATACAAATGGTATATAAGTTGTGTGACATCACATAGATACAAATGGTATATAAGATGTGACATCACATTGATACAAATGGTAGATAAGTTGTGTGACATCACATAGATACAAATGGTATATAAGTTGTGTGACATCACATAGACACAAATGGTGTATAAGTTGTGTGACATCACATTTATACAAATGGTAGATAAGTTGTGTGACATCACATAGATACATATGGTATATAAGTTGTGTGACATCACATAGATACAAATGGTAGATAAGTTGTGTGACATCACATAGATACAAATGGTATATAAGTTGTGTGATATCACATAGATACAAATGGTATATAAGTTGTGTGACATCACATAGATACAAATGGTATATAAGTTGTGTGACATCACATAGACACAAATGGTGTATAAGTTGTGTGACATCACATAGATACAATGGTAGATAAGTTGTGTGACATCACATTGATACAAATGGTAGATAAGTTGTGTGACATCACATAGATACATATGGTATATAAGTTGTGTGACATCACATTGAAACAAATGGTAGATAAGTTGTGTGACATCACATAGATACAAATGGTATGTAAGTTGTGTGACATCACATAGATACATATGGTATATAAGTTGTGTGACATCACATAGATACAAATGGTATATAAGTTGTGTGACAACTCATGGATACAAATGGTATATAAGTTGTGTGACATCACATAGATACAAATGGTATGTAAGTTGTGTGACATCACATAGATACATATGGTATATAAGTTGTGTGACATCACATAGATACAAATGGTATATAAGTTGTGTGACAACTCATGGATACAAATGGTATATAAGTTGTGTGACATCACATAGATACAAATGGTATATAAGATGTGACATCACATAGACACAAATGGTGTATAAGTTGTGTGACATCACATTTATACAAATGGTAGATAAGTTGTGTGACATCACATAGATACATATGGTATATAAGTTGTGTGACATCACATAGATACAAATGGTAGATAAGTTGTGTGACATCACATAGATACAAATGGTATATAAGTTGTGTGATATCACATAGATACAAATGGTATATAAGTTGTGTGACATCACATAGATACAAATGGTATATAAGTTGTGTGACATCACATAGACACAAATGGTGTATAAGTTGTGTGACATCACATAGATACAATGGTAGATAAGTTGTGTGACATCACATTGATACAAATGGTAGATAAGTTGTGTGACATCACATAGATACATATGGTATATAAGTTGTGTGACATCACATTGATACAAATGGTAGATAAGTTGTGTGACATCACATAGATACAAATGGTATGTAAGTTGTGTGACATCACATAGATACATATGGTATATAAGTTGTGTGACATCACATAGATACAAATGGTATATAAGTTGTGTGACAACTCATGGATACAAATGGTATATAAGTTGTGTGACATCACATAGATACAAATGGTATATAAGATGTGACATCACATTGATACAAATGGTATATAAGTTGTGTGACATCACATAGATACAAATGGTATATAAGTTGTGTGACATCACATAGATACAAATGGTATATAAGTTGTGTGACATCACATAGATACATATGGTATATAAGTTGTGTGACATCACATGGATACAAATGGTATATAAGTTGTATGACATCACATTGATACAAATGGTATATAAGTTGTGTGACAACTCATAGATACAAATGGTGTATAAATTGTATGATATCACATAGATACAAATGGATAGAAAATTTCATGTTATCTCCACCTATGTGTGGGGATCATTTCTCATATTTATTATGTGATATTCTTCTTACAGGTCTGCCAGGGGTGATTCTAGCAGCATTTTATGTGGTGACTTACAACGTTTACAAATATATATACAGCATGCCTTATGACTTTGTGTATGGTGATGTCAACAACAATGGAGACATGTGAGTACATCATTGCATACTGCTATAAAATAATACCCAATTCTAAAGAGATGGAGATATATTATTATTTATGTGTATCTATATATAGATTTCTTTGATCAAACACAAACACCATATGACCTATACAAATAATTAATTATGACTGTGTAGATGAAGATTACAATGTACAGACACATAAATGACTTGAATCTGACCTAGATATATAGATTAGAATCAGAAACCACTTGACCTAGACAAATGGTCAGCAATGTTTATGTGGACATTACCCTGATCAGATACAGAAACCTCATGACCCAGACATGTAGATTGCCCTTAGCAAACATGGAAACCAACTGACCTACACAATTAGGTAAATGTGTTTCTTTGTGTATATTGATTACCTGATCAAACAAAAGAAAGCCCATGACCTAGACATGTAAATTACCCTGATCAGACATAGAAACAACTTAACCTAGACAAGTAGATTGCCCATCTCAAACATTTAAGCTACTTGAACTGGACAATTAGTTACCTATGTTTCTATATATAGATTACCCTGATCAAACACAAAATCCACTTGACCTAGACATGTAGATTACTCATCAGACAGGAATCTACTTAACCTAGATGTGTAGATCACCATTATTCAGACAAAGAAGCTACTTGACCTAGATAAATCTATTACCCTGATCAGACCAGACACAGAATCTACTTGACCAAGATGTGTAGATCACTGTGATCAGACACTGAAGCTACTTGACCTAGATATGTCTATTACCCTGATCAGAAGAATCTATTTGACCTAGATAGTGGTACATTGGTGTGATTTGGGTCAAGGCATACATAGTGGTACTGTTATACATTGGTGTGATTTGGGTCAAGGCATACATAGTGGTACTGTTATACATTGGTGTGATTTGGTTTCAAGGCATACATAGTGGTACTGTTATACATTGGTGTGATTTGGGTCATGGCATCCATAGTAGTACTGTTATACATTGGTATGATTTGGGTCATGGCAACCATAGTGGTATTGTTTATACATTGGTATGATTTGGGTCATGGCAACCATAGTGGTATTGATATACATTGGTATGATTTGGGTCATGGCATCCATAGTAGTACAGTTATACATTGGTATGATTTGGGTCATGACAACCATAGTGGTATTTATACATTGGTATGATTTGGGTCTTGGCAACCATAGTAGTATTGTTATAGTATGATTTGGGTCATGGCATACATTGTGGTACTGTTATACATTGCTTTGATTTGGGTTATGGCAACAATAGTGGTATTGTTATACATTGGTATGATTTGGGTTATGGCAGACATAGTGGTATTGTTATACATTGGTATGATATGGGTTATGGCAGACATAGTGGTATTGTTATACATTGGTATGATTTGGGTTATGGCAACCATAGTGGTATTGTTATACATTGGAGTGATTTGGGTTATGGCAACCATAGTGGTATTGTTTATACATTGGTATGATTTGGGTTATGGCAACCATAGTGGTATTGTTATACATTGGTATGATTTGAGTCATGATGTCCATAGTGGTATTGTTTGTACATTGGTATGATTTGGGTTATGGCAACCATAGTGGTACTGTTATACATTGGTGTGATTTGGGTTATGGCAACCATAGTGGTACTGTTATACATTGGTATGATTTGGGTTATGGCAACCATAGTGGTATTGTTATACATTGGTATGATTTGGGTTATGGCATCCATAGTGGTACTGTTATACATTGGTGTGATTTGGGTTATGGCAACCATAGTGGTACTGTTATACATTGGTATGATTTGGGTCATGGCAACCATAGTGGTATTGTTATACATTGGTGTGATTTGAGTCATGATGTCCATAGTGGTATTGTTATAGTATGATTTGGGTTATGGCAACCATAGTGGTACTGTTATACATTGGTATGATTTGGGTCATGGCAACCATAGTGGTACTGTTATACATTGGTATGATTTGGGTCATGGCAACCACAGTGGTACTGTTATACATTGGTATGATTTGGGTCATGGCAATCATAGTGGTACTGTTATACATTGGTATGATTTGGGTCATGGCAACCATAGTGGTACTGTTATACATTGGTATGATTTGGGTCATGGCAACCATAGTGGTACTGTTATACATTGGTATGATTTGGGTCATGGCAACCACAGTGGTACTGTTATACATTGGTATGATTTGGGTCATGGCAACCATAGTGGTATTGTTATACATTAGTATGATTTGGGTCATGGCATATATAGGGGTACTACATTATTTTTGGAAATGCATTACAGTGAAGCACATTATACCAAGGGAGAGCTGTAGGAAGCTATGATTCTGTGTACATATAGATTACAGTACCTTGATCAGATTCTCATATTTATTAAGCCATTTTTGAAAGTGAGGAAGAGGTTATCCTTTGCACCATTTAGACATGTGTAGCTCTAAAATATGGAAATTTTGACTCAGTCAAGTAGGATGAAGTAATGACATAATTTGTATCATTTACTACATTTTTGAATAAGTATTGAAAATTTTAAGTACATTTTCTGACAATTACTATTATAAAATTACTGTTAGACCATGGTGACCCTCATCATGTCATACCAAATCCGAAAACATTCCAATTAATGAATAGGAAGTTTTTGCTCAAGTTTTGAGCAGAATGTTCTCTATTCATGAATAGTGATGTTTTCAGAGGCAGATAATAACCTTCACTGTCCTCAACAACATTAGAAAAAAAATAATGTTAATGGATCATTCCACACAATAGATGTTCCATGCATTTTTTAAATAGAAAAATTACAATTTTACATGTGTTTTCATTTGTTAGTAATGGTTCACAAAGATTAATTACATTTACCTGGTCTTTGGTTACAAATCTTGTTTTTCCCTCTTTTGTAATAAAGTCTTAGATATTTTATAGACATGCATTCTACACCTATTTCCTGTTGCAGATGTTTCATCACCAACCCCTATGCAGCCTTAGGTGGTATAATTGTGCCAGTGCTGTTGTTGTTGGTGGTGGTGGGAGTGGTGTTTGTCAAGGCATTCCAAGTTTTGGCACAATGGCAGGCCTATGATGATATCTTTAGAGGAAGATATAATATTCATGGTTAGTGCTTGGTCAAGAATGTTTCTAAAAAGACTTTTCACTGAATATTTAATCTAAATGGACAACAAGGGCAACAAATAATTATGTTTTTGAATGGATCAAATAAGTTTTGTTTATGAATATTGCTTTTTCAGTATTAATTAACTATAGACTAAAGAATGAGATAAAATTAACCAACTTGAAATTTTTTAACATAATGTGCAATCTTAGAAGTCCAATTTTCAATTTTTTTATGTAAAACTCTGTTGCTGAAGAGATTATGTTCTATGCCTGTCAATATCTCAAACAATTTTGTACATATACACATAAAAAAATATAAAGTTTTGTAATGTTTGCACTGCTGTTTCAGAG
Organism: Potamilus streckersoni; assembly: GCA_016746295.1. Taxonomy (NCBI): domain Eukaryota; kingdom Metazoa; phylum Mollusca; class Bivalvia; order Unionida; family Unionidae; genus Potamilus; species Potamilus streckersoni. The sequence continues at coordinate 1,842,858 of JAEAOA010000328.1, read as the reverse complement.
GTGCGTATACTGCTCTTGTTCTGGGCGGTGATTGTGCTTACATGGCTCTGGGGAGGACTTCACCTGGCTTATGGTCAGCTCTGGATGCTCATCATGTTCTTCATCTTCAACACAGTCATGGTATGTAAAACATACAAATTTTGCAAAGAACTCGCTGTGTAAGAATTTAAATAATGTTGTTAGGAAAAAACTTTTTGCACATACAATACAAATCTATAGTATAGTTGGTTTCACAAAAAAGATAGAGATATAACAGACTGCTACATTAGGAGCTAACATACAAGGACGTACACTGCCTCCTCAATAATTTCTGAAGACAGATAACTTGCAAAACTGCCTATAATGTGGGACAGGTGTAGATCTCATTTTTGTTCTTGATAATGCAAAACGATTTAACCCTTATTTGTTGAACATGAAAAAAATCACAACCAATATTGGTTAATGTAATCATGACATTGCAAATTTTTTTCATCAAAAATGGCAGTTATTGTTGATGAAATTTTCCACCAATAAAATGAAATACTACAATTTGTTACATTTTCTTTAAAAAATTATTTTCAATGCACAGTAAATAACAATCTGTGATAAAATTTCAGTCAGTGGAAATTTTACTAAATGCATCCTGGTGGCAACACTTAAGAAATAAATAGCAAGAGATAAGTTAGTCAAATTTTTGTTTTAGTCATATATTTTAATTCCTTTCAGTGTAATTATCAAATAACTTCTTGTATTCAAAGGTGATAAATATCAATCACCATCACAGCTGTGTCCATGATCATTCCTTTGAGAACTTAATTAATTGCCAGCTCTTGTTTGATCTCCAATTTGCAGACAAATTTCTTGTATTGTAAGACAATTAATATGGCATTGAATTACTGACACTCTTTATAACAATAATTTCAGGAATGTTAACAAAAATCTTGGCAATTAGGTGTTTCCAGGAATGGAAAATTTGGTTGAAATCTATACCTATAGACAGTGTATATTGTGCCATAACATGCCCAATTTGAAGAGTTAATAAATTATGGCAGCTGGGTCAGAATGCAGTCAGGTCAGACACTAATTTGAAGAATCTAAGCAATGAATACAATGTTTAAATTACATGTGATGATAAAGTATCTACAAGTGATTTTAATGGTACTGGAGTTATTTTTTTAACAAGAATAATAATCATTGAGATTACTACTGAATTTGTTTTTAAATGTGAGTTTGATCACAAATTGATATAATCTGAATGTCTTCAAAGTTTTACTACTTACAGCACATTTAACCAATTCAATGCCACACCTTTAATTTTACTAATTCTACAACCCACCCAATGCCAAATCTTCATTGCTTACTAATTCTACAACCCACCCAATGCCAAATCTTCATTGCTTACTAATTCTACAACCCACCCAATGTCAAATCTTCATTGCTTACTAATTCTACAACCCACCCAATGCCACATCTTCATTGCTTACTAATTCTACAACCCACCCAATGCCACATCTTCATTACTTACTAATTCTACAACCCACCCAATGCCAAATCTTCATTGCTTACTAATTCTACAACCCACCCAATGCCACATCTTCATTGCTTACTAATTGTACAACCCACCCAATGCCACATCTTCATTGCTTACTAATTGTACAACCCACCCAATGCCACATCTTCATTGCTTACTAATTCTACAACCCACCCAATGCCACATCTTCATTACTTACTAATTCTACAACTCACCAAATGCCACATCGTCCATGCTTATTAATTCTACAAACCCACCAATGCTGCATTTTCCATGTCAACTAATTCTACAACCCACCCATTGCTGAATGTTCCATGCTTACTAATTCTACAACCACACTTTGTAGCATGTTCAGTGCTACTATTTCTACAACCCACCCATTGCTAAATCTTGCATGTTTACTAATTCTGCAAATGACCCAATGCTGGATGTTCCATACTACTAATTCTACAACCCACCAAATGCCTCATCTTCCATACTTACTAATTCTACAACCCACCAAATGCCTCATCTTCCATACTTACTAATTCTACAACCCACTAAATGCCTCATCTTCCAGACTTACTAATTTTACAACCCACACATTGCAGCATCTTCCATGTTAACTAATTTTTCAACCTGCCCATCGCTGCATGTTCCATGCTTTCTAATTCTACAACCCACCAAATTTTGCATGTTCCAGTTTTACCATTTTGGCAACACACAGAAAACTGCATGTTCTATGCTTACTAACTCTGCATTTCACCAAATGCTTCTTGATTCTTGCTTGTTACACAACCCATGTTGTATTTTCCTTGCTTACTAGTTCTGCAGCTCATCCAGTGCTGGATATTCCATGCTTACTAGTTCTGCAGCCAACCCCATGCTGCATCTTCCATGATTGCTAATTCTGTAACATTCTTCTTTTTCAGGGATTAATGGCCCTGATATTATATGCTGTATTGAGGAACCCATGTGTTTACCAGCGCTTGAACCCAAGAAAGGTCAGTACCTACTCTGTTAATGGGTCACTGCATCACCAGAATCTGAGGCATGGAGTGGAACAGTATGGGTTCCATCCCTCCAACCTGGATATAGCAAGCCTAAAAGGGTCCAAAGCCTCCCTTCTCAATGAGGTTAGCCCCTCTCCTCTCACTAATTTGTTTGGTTTATTGCTTAATGTTGTTTAAATATCAAAGCTATAATACAAAGAAATGAAAAATAACATGGCAAGTCACCTCTATAAAGTTCGCATTACATATTCCAGGACACAAAAAGCATCCACTTAAGACTATCAAGCCATGTCAATTATGTATGTGAACCATATAGCATCTATTGTCAATCTTTTATGAATAAGGGGATAGTTTTAATTCAAGATGAACCTGTCAAAATATAGCATTGTGGGGTCATAGAATATGGCACGAATGTACATTGACATTCATGCTAATTCTGGCCTATGCATAAATAGTCTTGTTGTGCCCAACCATATATTGTAATGATATTTCAGTTAGGGATTGTGTTTAGCACAGTACACAAATACTTTTGCTAGCAATCATGTAACTTGATGCATTAATGTGTCATTGCTCAGACAAAAGGTTAGATCACTGTGGCCTATATTTTGGTCTTACATTGTCAAAGTCTCCTTCCTGCACATTCATCTTGTTTAATATGAATATTCACCATAATGAACTATTTAAATAAAATTAGGTCGATGAAAAATATTTTTCATGTTAAGTTTTGTTTTTAGCTTAGCTTCTTATGGTTATGTAATTTAATATGAAGATTTGTCACAAGAAATACTACACCACTTAAAATTAGGTCACTGTGATTCATGCTTAACACTAGTGATTTGCATTTAGATTTACATTTATCATATGATTATTTCAATTGCCACCATAATGTCTTTGCAATTTATTTTTCTGAGCCATGTTATTTCTAATAAATTGACTCTAAAATAGTCTAGATGCTCCAATTTAATTTTCCAGTTTTATCCATTATGTGGTACTGAAATTTAAATTAGTTTGAGTAAGTTTAATGCTTCATAGTCCTTCTGGCATTGATTGCATTATCTTTTTGGCAGTCAGTGATTTACAGTAATATTTTATCATTCCAGAGTTGGGAACGAGACTCAGTTCCCTTCCACAGTACCATGAAGGTGAAAAGAACACTTCCGGCACATGCCAATATTTACGTCACTCCTCCTGTGCTGCATCAGAATCTGGATGATTCTGATACCAAGGATTTTGATGATTTATTATATGCTCTCAAAACTGGTGGCAGCTTCACACCCAGTGATGAGAGTTATGACAGTGACAAACTCTCATACGTTTCCAGTAAAATGGATATTTATGAACTAAAACGTATTGATATTGCTGATACTCATATATAAGTCAGCTCAAAGAATTCAGAAATGATTAAAACATATAGCATCAAGTTGTTGACCTTCCATGTTGAGTAAATATCTCTGTCAATATTTAATGTCTTTTCAGCATCTGCAAATACTTAGGGCTGTTCCATTTAAACATGTAGTACTCTGGGCTGTTCCATTTAAATGTACATAGTATCCAAGGCTGTTCCATTTAAGCATTCATGGTAACCAGAGCTGTCCCATTTAAACATGCATGATGCCCAGGGCTATTCCATTTTAATGTGTATAGTACAGTGGGCTGTTCCATTTAAACATGCATATTACCCAAGAAAGGCACATTAAATAAATATGTACAGATTATTATGTTTTTTTAAGAGAAATCATTAAAAATTATACAAAATTCTAAATTGCATCAATGGGTGATTACTCCACATTAAAAGTACATTCCCTGTGTTCCATATACATTCAAAAGGTAAAGATGAGTCTTATTACCAAGGGATTTTTGTTGCTTTTTTAAGTGGACACTAGCTTTAAACTACAAGGAAAATGTTAAAAAGGAAAATCTTTATTTGATTGCTTTAAAAATTACATAAATAAAATTGATTGGTTTACACTGGATTGCAGGGTAAAATATTCCATACATCTGATGCTTTAAACATGTTGTATTGTGCTTTACTAAATGTATACAAGTACAAATGTTGTGATCAACGAGGAATTGTAATTTATTAATCATCTTAAATATGTTTGATTAGTTCTGTATTATATCAAATTCCAGATGGATAATTCTATATTGATTTAGAATGCATGCAAGTACATATTACATCAGGATATAAATGCTCTTTATATTTTGGGAGGAGGAGGGCCTAATATTTTCCTTTGAACAAAAATATTTTTTCTTTCACAAGATCCATTTCAACAAATATAACAGATATAATTAGGTTTTCTCAATAATTCAGAGCAATGGTATTTTTTCAAGCTATTTAGAAGTCTGAAATTTTATCTTCATAAACTTTCTTCCCCCTGCTCATTAAATGGTTATTACCTTACAGGAATAACACAGTATAATAGTTTCAGCTCTATGCTCTCACAGTTCCCAATAGATCTGCAAAAACTAATGATTCTGCAGTATGTGAAAAACTGCTTATACCTCATATGTGATAGGCTTAGGCAAAAAGTACTTGAAATGCACCAGTGATCAAACATCAGAATTCATGTCAACAGGTTATATTGGTGATCAGGGTAAAAAAGGCAATATTGTCTAGACAAAAACCATTTAGTGTTTCATATGTCATTCCAGAGAGAGTTCACGATTAAGAAACCCCTAGTATGAAATAAAAAAAAATTGCAACTAGTTTGCCATTGAAATCTATGGACTCTTATATCTTCCCAGTAAAGTTCCACATTGTCAGACATTTTGTACTCTTAATCTTATAATAATAATAATAATAATAATAATAATAATAATAATAATAATAATAATAATAATAATAATAATAATAATAATAATATTTTATTATTATTATTATTATTATTATTATTATTATTATTATTATTATTATTATTATTATTATTTCTCCATTTAAGTTTACCATGGTATTAATACATGTATTTCATTATTATTCATATAATAAACTAGCTTATTATGCTATCTGTCCATTTACTCAGCATTTTGGTCAGAAGTATATTTGTCAAATCAATTAGTTTGAAGTTTACAGTATATAATGACATGTTTGTTTTCTTAAATAATATTTTTCAGTTGGTGGAGTACATAAAAGATCCTATAGTTTATTTGGTGACATGTCATACATTGTATGTGCTATATAGTTTATTTCATGTTAATGTCATGATATACTTGCATGATATGCAATGCATATGTGTTATGACACTTTGCATGTGGAAAAGAGAGATAAAATTTCATGGCTACATTTGGCATGGTAATGGTGTTTTTTGGCATAATGACAGAAAAAAGTGATACTGTGCCTTGCCTGGAGAGACTTCTCAGGATGGCAACTGTAGAAATCTGGTTCTATGACCACACCTGCCTTTTAAAAATGAACCACTATGACCACACCTACCTTATAAAAATGGACCACTATGACCACACCTGCCTTTTAAAAATGGACCACTGTGACCACACCTACCTTATAAAAATGGACCACTATGACCACACCTGTCTTATAAAAATGGACCACTATGACCACACCTGCCTTTTAAAAATGAACCACTATGACCACACCTGCCTTTTAAAAATGGACCACTATGACCACACCTGCCTTTTAAAAATGAACCACTATGACCACACCTACCTTATAAAAATGGACCACTATGACCATACCTGCCTTATAAAAATGGACCACTATGACCACACCTACCTTATAAAATGAATCACTATGACAACACATGCTTTTTAAAAATGGACCACTATAACCACACCTGTCTTATAAAAATGGACCACTATGACCACACCTGCCTTTTAAAAATGAACCACTATGACCACACCTGCCTTATAAAAATGGACCACTATGACCACACCTACCTTATAAAAATGGACCACTATGACCACACCTGCCTTTTAAAAATGGACCACTATGACCACACTTGCCTTTTAAAAATGGACCACAATGACCACACCTTCCTTATAAAAATGGACCACTATGACCACAACTGTCTTATAAAAATGGACCACTATGACCACACCTGCCTTTTAAAAATGGACCACTATGACCACACCTGCCTTTTAGAAATGGACCACTATGACCACACCTGCCTTATAAAAATGGACCACTATGACCACACCTACTTTATAAATTGGACCACAATGACAACACATGCCTTTTAAAAATTGACCACTATGACCACACATGCCTTATAAAAATGGACCACTATGTCCACACCTACCTTATAAAATGGACCACTATGACCACACCTACCTTATAAAAATGGACCACTATGACCACACCTGCCTTATAAAAATGGACCACTATGACCACACCTACCTTATAAAAATGGACCAACATGACCAGACCTACCTTATAAAAATGGACCACTATGACCACACCTGTCTTTTAAAAATGGACCACTATGACCACACCTGCCTTTTAAAAATGGACCACTATGACCACATCTGCCTTATAAAAATGGACCACTATGACCACACCTACCTTATAAAATGGACCACTATGACCACACATGCCTTATAAAAATGGACAACTATGACCACACCTACCTTATAAAATGGACCACTATGACCACACCTGCCTTATAAAAATGGACCAATATGACCACACCTGCCTTATAAAAATGGACCACTATGACCACACCTGCCTTATAAAAATGAACCACTATGACAACACCTACCCTATAAAATGGACCACTATGACAACACCTGCCTTTTAAAAATGGACCACTATGACCACACCTGCCTTATAAAAATGGACCACTATGACCACACCTGTCCTATAAAAATGGACCACTATGACCACACCTACCTTACCAAAATGGACCATTATGACCACACCTACCTTATAAAATGGACCACTATGACCACACCTGTCTTATAAAAATGGACCACTATGACCACACCTACCTTATAAAAATGGACCACTATGACCACACCTACCTTATAAAAATGGACCACTATGACCACACCTGTCTTATAAAAATGGACCACTATAACAACACCTACCTTATAAAATGGACCACTATGACCACACCTGCCTTATAAAAATGGACCACTATGACCACACCTACCTTATAAAAATGGACCACTATGACCACACCTGTCTTATAAAAATGGACCACTATGACCACACCTACCTTATAAAAATGGACCACTATAACAACACCTACCTTATAAAATGGACCACTATGACCACACCTGCCTTATAAAAATGGACCACTATGACCACACCTGCCTTATAAAATGGACCACTATGACCACACCTACCTTATAAAAATGGACCACTATGACCACACCTGCCTTATAAAATGGACCACTATGACCACACCTGCCTTATAAAATGGACCACTATGACCACACCTACCTTATAAAAATGGACCACTATGACCACACCTGCCTTATAAAATGGACCACTACACTGTGGCATCTAATAGTGACAGAAAATTGTATAGGTTATAAATTTTCCGATAAAAAGTGAGTTGCTACCAGAAAATGTCAAAAGTATGTCATTTGGCAAATTATGATTTCAATTGGTCCATGAATGTGTAAAGAATCATTCTATAGGCTTCTCTTTTCAACTGTGTGCACCAGTAATCTAATCAAATGTAGTTTGAAATTTGTAACAAGAGCTATTTTTAGACCACACCAGACTGCTTGGCCAGTAGAAGTCATCCCACTGACGTTCTCAGCCACAATGACATCTGGCAACCCAAATCAGCCTATTTCTTATTCAACCTATTGGTTCGTGAGTTATATAATTCTAAAGAGTATTATGTGTCATTTGTCAATAGTCATTTAATATTTGTTTAAAATCTATGTATTTTTCTTTGTGTTCAGTGCATTTGTGTAGATCAATTGATGAAAAGATTGAAAGTTGATTTCATTTGTTTCATTTTTTTAAATCAAATGCCCATATATAAAAGGAGGTAGCTATTTCCCTCATGTTTTGATTTTAGGACAATATTTTATTGAATCCTTCAACAAACAGCAGATGCATTCTACAAACTAACATTATTTGCTGTCTGTTGGTCAATAACAACATGTATTATGAAGCCATACAAGATCAACAGTAAGGATCTTTAAAAAAAATACAAACATTTGCTAAACATTACATTGTTTGATGATATAGCATAGATTATGATTTCAAAGAAATCATATGGACTGAATCTGTAGTGAGCTGACTCTGGAACTGGATGACCTAGACAGACTATTTCTAAATTAAATTTATTAAGGGCCGAATCTTTTTTAAGGTGGACTCGGACTCAAGAATGGGAGGAGAATTTCTTTGGCCAAGATCTTCACTACTTTAGACCTATCTGGTGATGCAAACAAAACATGATACCTCACAGTAAGGAATTAACAACTAGGAAATATTTAATTCAGTGAAGAAAGAACTAGTTTTAGAAAAATATGTAAGAAATATAATTTTCTACATTTCAGAAATATTTGAATAGATTTAACATTAAAAAGAAGTTTGTAGACCAAATATTATGTGAAATATCAGTGATTATAGTCTTTCTCCTATTGTTGGCTGCAAGCTTTGATACTCATAGACAAGTTCATTGCAATCTTTGGTACTCACAGACAAGTTCATTGCAATCTTTGGTACTCACAGACAAGTTTATTTCAATCTTTGATATTCATAGACAAGTTTATTTCAATCTTTGATATTCATAGACAAGTTCATTGCAATCTTTGATACTCATGAACAAGTTCATTGCAATCTTTGATACTCATGAACAAGTTCATTGCAATCTTTTATACTCATAAACAATTTCAGTGCAATCTTTCATACTCATAGACAAGTTCATTGCAATCTTTGATACTCATGAACAAGTTCATTGCAATCTTTGATACTCATAGACAAGTTCATTGCAATCTTTGATACTCATAGACAAGTTCATTGCAATCTTTGATACTCATGAACAAGTTCATTGCAATCTTTTATACTCATAAACAATTTCAGTGCAATCTTTCATACTCATAGACAAGTTCATTGCAATCTTTGATACTCATGAACAAGTTCATTGCAATCTTTGATACTCATAGTCTTTCAGGACCTGAACATAAATTGTGATGAGTCAGTTGGTGTCAATGTTTCAAGGAGCAATGACATACAACAATTTAAAAATATTAGAATCAGAAGATTCAGTGACTGAAAGCAGACTGATTTCTCTGCAGAATTATGCATTGTCTTTCTTTGCATAAAGAGAGATGTAACTAAACTGTTGAAAGCCAGTGGTAGAATTAATTCACTTAAGTATTTTTGGACAAAATTTTGAAACTTTTTGTTTCAAGAAAGCCTAATAAAGAATGGCAAGTGAAGTGTTCATATCAATATATAATACTCTTCCTGTTAATAAATACATAGCACTGAACTAAGGTTAAATTAGCACAGTGTTAGATACATTTAAAGGATACATTGACCTGGACAAGTTTATCAGCATCTTTGATGATAATTAGTGTTCAGTTATTGCAGCAGATTTCCAAAATGATAAATTATCCTTACAGGTGGATCCAAGCAGGAAAAAATACTGCATGAAATTAAATTTTGGGTTTTATATTGTTCTTGACATTCAGATCTCTCTCAATCAAAGTTACACCATAGGATTTTATTATTGCATAATGAAGTGTTTGCAGACTGTGATAAAAGCCAAAGGTTTAATTACTGGTATTGTATTACATTATACAGTTTTCTTTCATGCTTTTGCACAGAGATTGTTTAGAAATAGCAGTAATGTTAGTTTTCCTTCTATATCTCAGCACAGGTGACTATTTGCTGTAACCTTACATTGTATATATTTAATCCATGTATATAGTCTAACATATTAGATAACATCCCTCATGAATTTGTCTCAGTACATATCGTCTAACCTCACAGCAAATGTCTCATAAACATCCTTTCTTTCTTTATACCATCCAAACTACATCATTAATTTCTGGTATAAGTATAGATATTTTATAAAACATTGTAAAAAGTATTTGATATTAATCTTTTAATTATACAGTATTTTTCTTAAGATATTGAACTCCCTTATTAAGGGACATGTGATGTACATGAATCATATACTCATATACTGACATCCATTAAAGGACCTCTGCATCCATTAAAGGACCTCTGATGTACACAAATTGTATACTCACTGATATCCATTAAAGGACCTCTGATGTACACAAATTGTATACGCACTGATATCCATTAAAGGACCTCTGATTTACATGAATTGTATACTCACTGATATCCATTAAAGGACCTCTGATTTACATGAATTGTATACTCACTGATATCCATTAAAGGACCTCTGATGTACACAAATTGTATACTCGCATATTGACATCCTTTAAAGGACCTCTGATTTACATGAATTGTATACATACATACTGACATCCATTAAAGGAATTCTGATGTACACAAATTGTATACTCATATATCAACATCTGTTTCATCTTAAAACTTATTCAGCTTATAATGTGTTTACATTTATATGGAGATAGTGTTTTTCTTTATGTGGCTTTGTTTACTTCAGCTCAAAATTGTAATTAAATTCATTTGTAGATTTATGAATTGTATTGTTTACTTCTAGTCATTCTTTATGTTCCTTTTCGAACCTGTAGTCCATCATCTGCCCTTCACCTCCTGCCTGTACATCCATTAACACAAGTTTGCTATTGCAAAGATATTCATTAACACAAGTTTGCTATTGCAAAGACATCCATTAACACAAATTTGCTATTGCAAGGCCGTGGTAAGGATTTTGTATTGCATTTGTGAACTGAAACATGAAAGTAAATATTATTATTGCTACTCCCTCTGAAGTACCAAGAAGACCAGCATGAAATCTGTAATCATCTGATTCAGAATCTAGAGTTTAGCCGCCACTGTAGCCATCTTGAAATTGTGCTTATTACAACTACTCTGAATGAATGGTCAATGGGCTTTTCACTAAGACTGTATTAACACGAGTTTTTCTCTGCAATATTAGTAGTTCATCTTAAATGAAAATGGTACCAATCAGATCCTCAACATAGACATCATGGCAGCCATCTTGAAGATTGTTTTATAGTTACTACTTTTGAACTGATGGTCATTTGGACATTGTTTTTCACTCAAACATTATATATATATTATATATACCCAGCTTTGAGCCAACTTTTGTATAAAGATGACTATTTTAAAGATGGTACTTCAATGTAAATATTTTGTTATTGTATGCAGTTTATAAAAAATGAAAATGGTGTGATCTTACTTTTGAAAACTGACAGCCAACCTTTAAAGTCTTGTTAAAGCTTTTCTTTTTGAACAGATATAGCAGCACAGAATGTGAACAGACCACTTGTTTGGATTGTTTCTTATTAAAACAAAATTATGATCTCAGTAATCAAGGATAAACCCCCACCAATTGGATAAGTTCATTTTTGACCTTTGTGCCACCTATGTTAAGTATTTACTCACCTGGATAACCTAGTTTTGGTCACAGTCACTTTGCTGCTGCAATTAAATAACTTATATCAATAATGATTGGTGAGGCTCACTCAGCAAGACTAGCAGCAATAAAAAAATATCTACCCATCCTTGATTCTGTCAAACAACAACTACAAGTTCATCAGGCATTTAAAAAAGAATTTGCTAAAGGTTCAGAAGAATTATTTAAACCTGTCACAAAGACTACTTAAGGTCTACTTCCTGCATTGTGGATAATGATGAGGCAGCTTGAAAAATAGCAGAGTGAACTAAAAAAACAAAAAAGTTCTGTGAGAACATCTGGCTGAAATAGCTACAGCTTAGTCACAATTACAAAAAGAAATACAAGTATTTGAGAGTGTTGACAAAATTCATGAGGAGGTCAGTGATGTAAAGGATCTTGTTACACCAGAATCAAAATTAAAACCACCAGCCCAACTTTTCAAAGAAGGTCATAGGATGATTTGATAAAAACCAATAACTTGCTGCAAGGGGATATACACATTGTGGTGAATTATTAGATCCAAACACCACTAGTGTTTTAAAAAAATTGGGTTCATTTTATATTCCAAAGTCTTGTGGTATACCCAGAATTACTAATAATTACAGAGGTGATATTGAAGATTTTCAGAGACAAATCAAAGAGGCTGAAAGAGCGTCCTCACTGGAATACAGACCACATTTTACTGAGGAAGAAGAAACAACTGGAAGTGGTATTGGTACAAGTACCAGGGATAAGTGGTCTTATTACTCCATGTCCTAATAACATCCTTGTCAATGCTGACTGACTAGAAATTCTATTTGACAGAAAATGAGCTGGCAATAATTCCCCAGGAAACATCAGTGAAGCAGCTGCTATTTGTCAATGATTATTTACAGGCTAGGCGGTATCATGGATATTAATGGTACTGAGTTCTCATTGACAAAATCGTTGATATTTACCACAATGATGAAAGGTATGCAATTAGATCAGCGACAAGAAAATAAGATCATTATACATAATGCTCAATATGATCTGTAATGGTCAGGGTGATAAATGCCAGATTACCTACATATAAAGAGATAAACATTGATGGACTCGATGTTCAGGGTCCATTCAAAAGGTTAGCCCCAAAAGCAATACCAACTGCAAAGTATCTGGAAATGAAAGCTATTGACATTGATTAAAACTTAGCAAAGCTGGCACATCTCCAAAACAGAGCTTTTGAGTTAATATCAATCCAAAAAGAAAGCAAGGAAAATTTAGCTGGTAAGTAAAAGATATTACCTATTAAAGACTGAATCTGTCTGAGAAAAGCCAAATTAATGTATAAGACAGCCAATAATAGTGCTCCTGAATATTTACAATCACTATTCAAGTATAGGCTACCTGAAAATACTCTGCACCTGCGATAATGTGTACCAAACATTACAAAATTCCAAAACCAAATAAGGAATTATTTTTAAAAAGTTTCCACTACTCTGGAACTTTGCTCTGGAATAGTATTCCAGTTGAGATTAGAAATGCCCACTTTATTTCCTTTTTCCAAACCCAGTATATACAGTGGCGTCAGAGATGCAGCAAAAATAACTAAATTCCTTTGAATGAGGGCCTCAAGGTAGATTAGTTCTTAGCTAATTGAGTTACCCTCTTTAAAAAAAGTAATAATAAAAATAATAATGATGATAAAAAGAATAATAATAATGCTAATAACATAGTTTGTGCAAGAGGTATTGGTGATGTTGGTGATGTTGCTAGTAAAGCATTCTCAGTAATCAAGGATAGACTAGCACGATTAATACAAGGAAAACTTCAGCAAGTAAAATTAATCAGCACCAAAGTTATGCCTGCAAATATTAGTAAAATAATAAATCAAGCTGCAGATAAGATACTAGCAGAGTTGGCAGAGTTAACTGGTGTACCCATGTCAGAAAGAAAAAAGAATATAACTGCAAGTTTAATAGCGGGAAATGGTCTTCGTGTTAGACAATAACAAATAATAAAGATGTTCAAATATATATCTGATCCCGCATTTGACATGGATGCAGCAGTACTCAAAGATGAGTCTGTGTGTGATTATCGGTATTATTCTTATGACACACACATGTACCAGACACACATGGAAGTGTCAAATTATAAATTCAGGATACATGCAGATATTTCATTGAGATCAAAGGTAGTCTCATCAAAGCAGATTATACAAATTATGGAGTTGGTGATCAAGTTGGTTTTGTTAATACATGATTGACAGAAGAAGTACTGATTCATGCCTCAAGAATGTTGACTATTTGGCCTTGTACCATTTAGCAGCAGGAAGGGCGAACAGACCACTTTACTAAATCTTCATTTTGCCTAAAAATAGACCTTCCTTTCAAGCCTAAAAACAAGGTCAATAACGCTAAACCAAAGACTCTAACTTGAACTGATAATAAATCATTTGGGTTAGCTCAGTTTTTAATTCATTGACATATTTTTTTCTATTTTTTTTTTGCGATTTCATTTACTTGTCTGGTCACACAGTATTGGTCTTTCGCCCATCCTGTTGCTATGAAATTACCAAAGAATTTATCCAAACCTATACGTTATCTGGAACTTGGGTCATGCAAATTTATCATATAAATTTAAACAGAGCAGCTTGTGCTTTTGAAAAGATGTTTTTAAATTTAATCATGTACATATCTCCTGTACACCAAGTATAATAAATATTCTGTAAAGTATAATTATCTACTCCATTAAACACAACCAAAATATTACAGTTATATCTGATCACCTTAGGTATTTGTTTATATCACTGCATAACATAAATCAGATCAGTATTTTTATGTCTACCTCGAGAAAATATTCTAGCTGGATTGGATTGTTTGTCCATCATTATATCATCATATACTACGAGATGGGGCTTCTTAAATATTGGTGATAAAATCAACAATATCGTTGCCATCTCGATTGAATGCTTTTGCATTTTCATTAAAATCTTTAAGTACTTAGTAACATCTTTGATCATCTACAGATGGTGCCACTAAATAAAATTTGTCCCACTTCATCCACCACATTATTAGATTAAGCAATATTTGCGTTTTACCAGATCCAGATGGATCTATTATAATCATTCTAATGGAATTCGGAAGCGGTAGATGGTGCTTTACTGGTTCTTGCTTTCATGTCACTGAAAAAGTCAATTATATCCATAAAATAAATAATGAGTTAATATTGTGTTTGATGCAGAGTACCTACCCCACCACTGGATTGAAAATGATAACAACAAAAAATAAAAGATGTTAAATTACAGGTAAATGTGGCACACAAAAATATATTTTTATTTCTGCGTCACAAATAGCGCGTGGTGGTGCTATAGCCGCTTCATTAAGGAAATTGTTAAGATCTCTATGGGCTATATACCCTGGTGAGAAACAACTTCCTGAATATAATTATTGTGGTCCTGGAACTCGACTTGATATCCGACTTGATGATCAAGATCAACCAAGACCAGGACAGAATCCAATAAATAAGATTGATCAAGCATATAAAAGTAAAAATTTGCAGCAACGGCATCTCAGATCTGAAATCGATTCATGCATTAAATGCTATACCTAAAAATTTCTCAGAAACAATCTAGGTAGTTTTCTAGCAAAATCTGCTATGAAAGGTAAAATAATGCTCGGGGCTTGCAATTAATTATATAACTAGTATATTGGAATTCATTTATTATTCTCCAAGAGGATATTGGAGGGGCAAACCGGCGATCAGTAAATTTGCCCAATCAGCAAAAGGTTAATTTGCTGTTGCTGCAGCGTGGCTAGCAGGACAAGAACTATGGCAAATTTTTTTACCACCACCTAAACAAAGTCAATACGCACATTTTGATGTCAGTACTCCCAATGAACTTCATCAATCAGATAGTTTTTTTTGCCACACGATATTGTTAAAACACGTGGAATAAAATCAAACGCAAAAATACGCATTAACTGTTGTTGACGTTGCAAGCAGATATAAAGAAGCAGAACCATGATCAGCAAAGACAGTCTCTAAAGTTGCATCTGCGTTTGAAGGAATTATCAGCGTGGTGGTCTACGATGGCCACGGCTATTAAAACATCTAATCATCAAAAATTATTAAGCGTCTCGTTATTGCGTGATTAGAAACTGCCGATAAAAAAACAACAGCCGGTAGTATTGATAAATTTGATTGTTTTAGATCCAATGCTGGTAGAAATACAAAATAATTTCTCACATAGGTTCATCTTTCACTGTTGTTTTGGATTGATTAATAATTTTTAAGTGACCACGCAGATGGAAATCCACAGAACAATGATGTATTTAGCCTGCAAATTGCCATACAGAGTCAGAATTCTAGACGTGGAAATACAGGAAGGTGCAAAGTATTCATGAAGAGCTATTAAATCCACAAATGCAGAAACAGGCCAAGAAATGACCTTCCCATCAATAAACTCAGCAGCCATATATTTTAACATTCATCCACAATCGGTACAATTTTTCGCAAATAAAACATACATACGAATCTGCATTTTCAATAAAATACATCCAGCAGACAATATTTGAATACGTCAAATAACTCTTCAAAACTGTATATATTTCGACTGTCAATTTTGCCAAGGATCCTGTTTAGCCATCACCACAGTTACAGACCTTCCTTCACCATCGCTGCTTTGCTTTCACTTTCGACAGAATCAGATAATATAATCAATCACAATTGCATTACACGACTGTTTTCAATCTTTTTTCTTTCGTACTCGTGAGACAATCATATTCTTATCTTTTCGATTGAACGTGCAAGAGGTGCAAATAGCTTTACTTTTGTGTCGTTTACCATTCCAAGGATTCTTACATTGACTGATAAACTGATTTTGCGAATCAGTAATTGGAACGTAACGTATATTTATATTCAAATTTTTGTTGCTGTAATGATTGAAAGTCACACATATTATTTTGAGTATCAAGAATATAATATATCTTTTTTCCTTCACGTTTTATTTTTTTTAAAAACAGAAATAATATTAATGATGTTTTCATTGTTCATTATATATGTATTTATTTCTTTAAAATAATAATCAAACTGTGACAATTGTGGTCCCTACATGGTACTTGTTTTGAAGATGATTTATGATTTTTTTTCCAGATGCTTATGAACTACATACATATGATAAGATTTATGGTTTATATACGGGCGGCTCAAACATAAATTGGGGGAGAGGATTTGCCTTCGTCCAGCAGATTTCAACACTCCCTACTATATAAAAACCCGGAAGTAAAAATTCACTCACCACGTGATTACAGGGTGAGGGATTTTTTTATGCTGAATTTAGTACCTCAATTATATAAGAAAATGGCATCAAAATCTCCAACGCTGCCAACTGGCAAGTCTCGAACCTCGGAAGACAGTCAAGCGCTTATACCACTAGACCACAGACCTGTCTATGCAAATATGATCAAAAAATTATTCTATAGCTAACCAGTAATTTGTACGAGCAGTAAATACTGAATAAAAATAAGTATTTCAGTGTAGAGTGAATTGGTTTAAATTTTAAACTATAATTCATGAAAATAAAGTACATTTTACATGTTCTGCATGGGTTGTCATTTGTGCCAGTAAACGAAAGCTAAAAATAACCTTGATTTAGCGTATTGTAAACCTGACGAGAATTTAAGGTTATCAGAGTCAAAAGATGCATTAATATCAGTCTCTGTTACAAATTACTGAACCACTAACAGCTAATTTCTTACAAAGAGTATATTAATCACCGTGATTATTAATTTAAAGGTGAAAAGCTCGTCCGTGCAGGCTTTATAGCCTCGATCACGGGTAACACATAATACAATAATGGAGATAATCGCCTAATTCCCTCAGCATAGACTGAGCAGAGTTATCGCGCTTCATTATATACTTTATTACTGTGAAAACTTATTTTTTATGTGTTTTGAGAGGAAATGTATATTTTGTATAATAGATGTGCAGATAGAGACTAATTGATAAAAATAAATATTTTATTTTGTCAGAGAATATAAAAGTATTTTTATTAGCCAAATTTTGCTTGTTTTTCAGTAAAATTTCTGATTTCTTTTGGGTCAATCCCCAAAGGGTTATTTGGTCTTACAATGACAAGACAGGTTGTGGCACAAGCAGTATAGTTAGGTATGTGTGTGTAGTGCTCTATCAGTCCTAGCTGCACATTGTATTACTTTTGGATTCCATCACAACAACTGCAATATTTTGTCAGAGAATGTAGAGGTACACAGATATGCTGTCATAATTTTCTTAGCTTATTTACATTATTTACTATACGAGCGTATGTACAAATTAATATACAGCGTGTCTCCGCTTATGTCTATGATATTTGCACTGTGATGTGTGAGTTTAAAATTTATTCTTGACAATAATGGATTATGTACACGCAGGTAGACTTGATTGATTGGCTCAGATACAATTAGAGAACCAGGGGGTGCTTGAATACTGAATGAATATAATATATACTTGCTGGGCTTGGTTAGACTTTGAAAGATCTACTCGATAACTACTATCAATTGCATCGCATACTAGATTGACTGCGATCGTCGATGTTATTATAACGATATCAGATGAGATATGACGGTCACTCCCGAATGGGCTTTTATCATGTTATGTATGACCGGCGGTAGGGTTATTTTTCTCCATAAATCAATTACTCCTGGATAATGTTCTTTAATAAGATTACTCAAGTGTTTTCTCCATTTCAATTTATTTAAATCTGGTATAATAAATGTCTGTAAATCTTTTTCCTTTTTTTTGTTGTAATTTTTAATGCAAATAATTGCTTAAGTTTTGGATTCGTGTAAGTACTATTGAGTTTTGTCGCAACGTTTATAATACTTCGATTGTCGATGTTAAAATCAAATAATAAATATCCCTTTTAAATGTTTTATTGTTTCAATTATCTGATTTTTTACGCCATCATTATAATGTTGTGAAAATGAAATAAGTAAATTTCTTTTTCAATAAATGTTTTATAGTATTCAGGTTTAAGAGTCTCTAAAAATTATTTAAAAAATTCTTCATCAACAATATCGCTATAAACCTGTGTCCTGGAATCTCTGATATCAGTAAAGCCTGATCTAGTTATCTTGTGAATCCATATACCGTCAAAATAGGTAAAGTAATATATATCGTCGTTTGGATCAAAATGAAATCCTTTAGATCTATCTGGATTCTTGTCTCGATATTCTGGATTTTTAATGAATTTTTATTTACTTGTTTTAAATTCATTTTTATTAGGTTCTGATATTATATTATAAATATTATATTATAAATAGGGTAACATCAGGCTATCCTAACACTGATCTGATTTAACATTTATAGATATCTACAGAATAATCATGGGAATTTATTTCAATCACCGCTGATAATGTTGGTTCGTAGGCACTAACTGTTGTTATTTATTCTTTTCCTGCAATGGATTTAATTCTGCGTTGGAAATCATCGTTGATCTGTTCTACTTGATAACTGACAGTTGGGATAATAACTACTTGTCATTCAGGAGTTCCATCAGGTTTATTCTTATTTGCGAATACTAATGAATTATTTAGCTGTAATCAACCAACTGGTTTTGATCAAATACTAGGCCAGGTATAATAAATCCATAACTTTGCTAATTCTATTTCTCTTGCAGGAATTGCGGTCGGAAAGTTAATGCTAAACTCAGGATTGGTCGAAGTTAATGAAATCATTGTAGTTTTTGACGGTGTTGTATTGATGACGATTTGCTGTAATAATTCTCTCGATGCTGTCGAGGACTTAAACATTATTATTGTCGTTATTATTTAATTTTCCATTTTGGCTATTGTCACTAGCGATTATGAATTCTTCATCGCAGGTTTTTATTATCGTTGCGATCTCCTCGTCGGTTATTTTACCATCACTAAGATACGTTGAAATACCAGTAGTTAGTTTAGGATAGGTTGCTTTTACTGTGTGTAATTTTATTATATACTCACGTAATTTATAATTTGTGTATGTAGTTATCTTTTTAGCCATAATACTGAGAATATCTGCGATAATGTTGAAGTTGAAATGATAATTGTTACAACTGCAGGAGTTTTCATTGCTATCGTTGATAATAATAATCCGGATCCAGCAACAATACTATAATCTGAGCAAACAAATATATCAATGACAACCATACGTCTGCGATGTTTTTATGCTTTTACTGCATAATTGGCAATGATAGTTTTAGCTTGGTCAGGCTTTCACATACTAGATTATATATGTGACATTGAACGTTGATAGATGACTCTGTCACTTTCATTATTCCATAACGTTAAATACTTAATTGTGGTGTTTCAGCCACGAATACCAGACAGCACCAGTAGCTGCAGTTAATTTCTGTATCATCTGCTATTAGTATAAAAGTTTTTTCGACATCTTTGTTTAGCACTATAGACACCATTCCAGAGAAATCATCAGTCGAGTGGCGCCATGGAAATATGGTAAATATGCTAAACTTTGCACTGCAAAACACAGAAAATCTATACACACCGGTAACCTCTGCGGTATATCTGAGAGTGTTGTTTTGCTGAGACCATGTTGTAGTTTCTGAAGCAACCGTGTGCACAATATTTTTAATCTGCTTGTGGGGAATTTTAATCAAACTTGTTTTTTGAAAAATATTAGGAATTCCGTTGACAATATTGTTGAGTCTTGCGTTGATATTAGCTAGTTTAATATCAAAAGTTGGTGTACTTCCCTAAATTCATTTGTGGTTCTGTTTATGTTTCTGCGAAAATTTTCAAACGTACCTACGGGATTAGAAAAATCAGTTTTGAGTGTGGTCATATAATTGTTGATCGTTGTTAACGAAGTCGTTATTGGAACTTCTTTATCATCGACGTACATTTTCGTAGCGGCATCAAGATCAGATTCTGGTGTTCTTAGATTATTAATGCTATTATTATTCATGTTGAGAAATGCTTGCATTATACCACCGTTGGCTAGTAAGTACTTAGATTCTTGATTGTCGACGTATTATTTTGTTGCAGGTTCAATATTTGCGGTTGTGTTTCCAAGGTCTATAATTTTATTTCGATTCATGAAAATGCTGCCCGTGAATGAGTCACCAGCATTCCTGATATGATCGTTAACTGATTTACCCGAATCTTGTATTTTAACCTGATCAATAAAAGTAACGATATTATCAACAACTGCGGTAGGAACTCGTTTAAGTACATCTGGCAGTTGTATATTGCTTGTCTTTAATCGTCTTTGTTTATCCTGATGAACGAAGACTTCAGTTTGATCCACACTTGCAATATATAATAAATCGTCAATCCAATCTGAGCTGGTGAAGAGTTGCATATTTGGATAAATCATCTTGCTGCTGAGCTTTACCACGAGCAGATCTTCCGTAAATATCTACCATTATAGTTACTGCTGTCTGTTTTAATGTGACAGCGTGGTATATTCATGCACGACTTTATGAGGTGGTTTTGTTAATTTTGTTATAGCATCAAGCACATTAAGTACTTGACGATCACATATTGGTGGATCAGTTAATGTTTGGGTTGGTAACATTGAATACCAGATGGAGTACTTTGCATGTTGCTGACATAATGACGAACGAAATTCTTTTGGTGGCGCTAGTTCATATGAATCGAAATAAATTGTTCCACGTGGATCAATTGCATATGCAATCCAATGGGTGCCTGATAAATAATTTGTATCGAGATTAATGATACCAGTTTCAATATTGTTCGGTTGTTTTGGTAATTGATCGCGCATAAAACACTTCTGAAGTTTTTTATTTTTAGCTTTTAGCAGATTCGAGTAAATCAAAATTGAACATAGGCGATATCAGTGAACTGTCCTGGGAAGTCTTAATCCCTTTCTGTAATATGAATATGGCGTCCCTGGCAATCTGTGACAGCTTTCCTTTCTGGGTGTGCTTTTTATTCCCTGTCTAGTTGCTTTATTTAATGCCAATCCAGTAGCGGTTCCAACGGAGCCTAAGGCAGCTGCTTTTGCAACAGCTGTCGCTTCAGTGGCTATTAATGCTAGTATAGCTGCAAAAAGTAGAAATATACCACCCGTCTTAGCGATGTCTTTGATGACTCCTGCAACAAAATTAAGTTTGACGCATTTATTTGATTTTTTGGCTTTATTAAAGTTTCTGAACTGACGCTTGGTCAACGATAATTTATTTAAACCGCTCATCTCTTCTTTTTATCTATATTTTTATTCCACAGTTATTTTTATGCTGATTGTAGCCTTTTAATCTGACCAGAATTCAGGGAAACAATGACATGATGATATGATATTAATATTAGTACAGATGATCTAATTATGAACAGCGATTCCTCTATAATCAGCAACAGCTCCAACATCTCTATTAACGCGAGCTCGAAAAATTATATCGTTTACTGATTGGTTAAATCTAAATGTTCTAGTGAGCAGTAATAAATCGGATATAAGGTAGTAAAATCTGTGATATTTGTAAACCAATATCAATGTTCTGATCACGACCCATAGTCGACATAAGACGATAATATACACGTGCTACATGATTTTGATCAAAAGTTCAGTAATACATCATCGGATGGTTCTTGATGTCCATTTATCTTTAATGAAACTTCAGAAACACCAAGTTTGTCAAATATCATTTTACTTTCATCTTGATCGTTTACTCGTGAAGCATTTTGATATATGTCTTGGAGCAGAAACACCTCGCTTTGACGCTATAATGCATGTAAATAAACCATTAATATTACTTTGGGTAGAAGATGTGGTCACTGTCAACAATCATACCATTGATTTACCGCCTTGACTCATAACAAATAACAACCGGTCTTCTTCAGATATTGACGGAGTTATTATTGTCATCCACAATGACAGTTTTGTTAGTACTACTTTACCAGCATCAACTGCACCAGGTCGCCAGACTACGTCATTTTCAGTGCCTTTTATAAAAAGTACAGCTGTTTGTTTAGCTCCGAAAATATCTTTCCTAACATTTCTGCAAAATCCAAAAATTTGTGATAATGGAATCACACATGAAAATGCTCTCCTATTACCCTTTAACATTGATTTACGTACTGCAAATCCCATGTTAAAATTTGCATTCATCGATTACTACAGAAGTTTCTGAGTTTCCTGCGGCATTTCTTACATTACCAATAGTCATGTTTATACTTTCTGGAAAAGCAGTTACATCCTTTGCAAACATCATTGATGGTCCATACGATCTTGCATAATCATCTCTGTATCGTGCTAATATCGTTGTGGCAACGTCGATGTCGCTATGACAAGCCTCAAACTCTCGTTCATTAATGATAGATGCGGCACTTTTGAATAACGCCATAATGTCATTATTAACAATACCAACATTATCGGTAGCGGTATATTCAGTATTATCTTCGTTTAAAATGTCTCCCTCTAGTTCGATAAACGCCTCAGCTGGTCAAAAAAAAAATATGCTTGCATCTTGAACTTGTAATTCAATTCTTCCAGGATCGTTAGGTACACGTGGGCCATAACAATAATATTGATAAACACGCACAGACTCATCCTTGAGTACTGGTGCATCCGTGTCGAACGCTGGAACAGATATACGTTTGAACATCTGTATTATATTTGCTATAGTCTAACACGAGGACCACTTTGAGAAATGAGACCACTTCCTGCTATCAGACTAGCGGTTATATTTTTTCTTTTTCTGATAAGGGTACATCAGCTAACTCTGCTAGTTTTTCATTATTAGCTTGGTTTATTATTTTGCCAATATTTACTTGTATTACTTCAGTGTTATGTAATTTTACAGGTTGAGGTTTTCGTCGTATTAATCGTGCTGTTATCTCTTTGATAACTGAGAACTCTTTACTAGCAACATCATTAACAGCACCAATACCTTTTTCACGAACACCATCAATAGCTATTATTCACAGTTGCTTTACAATCGGTATTGCTTTTTGGGTTTCCTTCTAAACAGACCCCGAATAACATCGCCTATTCCATCTCCGTAGTTTGCTTTGCATACTGGTAATCGAGAATTTACTACCCTGTCCATGGCTGGTCCACTTTGAGTACTATGTACGATCATTTTATTATAATAACTATATTTAATTATATACCCAATCCAGTGACTTAGCCACTATGTGGTAGTCATCTGCGATTTCGTTCATAAGAAACAGATATACATTAATATCCATGATACCGCCAGTAAATAACTTTTTACAAATATCAACTGTTTCATTAATGATTTCTGGGGAATTAATACCAACTCGTTTTCCACCGATGACGATTTCATTTCTAGTCGATCAACAACAGCAAAAACCTTATTTGGACAAGTAATAAAACCACTTCATAAACCACTTTCAATTGCTCCTGTAGAATTTGCAGAGAACGTACTGAGTTCCATTTCAGAATCTTGATATTCTTCATCTATTGTACTGACTGGTTGTCTTGGTGATTTCATTCGTTTCATCTTTTCTTGTCGTTCTTGTTCTTATTGTTGTAGCTCTTGTTGTAGTCGTTGTTATCGTTCAAATTG
The DNA here is from genome assembly GCA_016746295.1 of Potamilus streckersoni. Classification (NCBI taxonomy): domain Eukaryota; kingdom Metazoa; phylum Mollusca; class Bivalvia; order Unionida; family Unionidae; genus Potamilus; species Potamilus streckersoni. The sequence continues at coordinate 1,818,351 of JAEAOA010000328.1, read as the reverse complement.
TTGTGGTAGTGGAGGCAATAGTCGTGGTGATTATTGTGGTAGTGGTGGTAATAGTCGTGGTGCTCGATTTGGTCATGGGCAGAAACAGTTGGAGATACTGGAACATCTATTAAAGATGTTGCTGAGTTGGGAAGGATATTGAAATTTCCAATAACAGTGAAGACATAAACAGGAAAGATTTGTATAAATCAAAACATAAATCCAGAGGAGCTTCGATAGACATAGTTGATCACAAGTGACATGCATCGACTTATGCTGCAGTAATATTTCCAGGAGACAGAGTGGTTAAATTTTTATGATGGTCATATATTTGATTTTATCAGAAATATAAATAAAATTAACCCTGTGTCTGGTTTTTTCAAAATTCAGAAAACGTTTACGATCAATTTGTATCCAAATTGTGGTATTTATCGTACAGAATCTCTTCATGAAGAAATGGAACATCTTTCACTGAAATATAGCTCTGATGATGTCATAGACAATTACTAAATAAATTTTACCGTACCATCGGTTGTTCATTTCGCTCAGGAGAAAATTCTTGGAAAAAGACACGATCAGAATTTCTTAAAGATGTCAAAAAAGGTTGTATAGAATATTAACTCTGTTGATTATGGAATGCTAAACACGATTATAGTGATGCTATCTCAGTTGATATGGCTGCATGTTATCCTAGGAGTTTTCTTGGATATAGAGCAGGATTGCAATAAATGGGCCCTTACCAGATTTCGAATTAACAGGATTTGCCTATGTAGAATCATTCGAGTTCGCAGATCTCCGTGCGATTACTTATATTTGGTTTGGAAGACATTTTTCAGCAAAAGGTTGCGTTCGAATAGTACTATTGCGATATATGCTTGATGCTGGATTTTAAAAATCGTTGATAGTAACCGAAGCAATTATATCGTATAGTACACAGAAGCAAGTTTGGTTACCTGAAGCAGATAGATTTAATGTCAACGATGCCAGGAAAGACTTTCCTTATCTTGACGAAGATCACATCATTAAAATAAGTAAATATAGGGACGAGCATGATGAGAAACTTGCAAAAGATCTTAGTAGAAAGATAATCGGTAAGTTTACTCAAGGTTGTTCATACGATTATAAACGGCACTGTACAAGATTGATTATGGACCATGCTGAGCTACATTTTATAATCGCTGATACAACTGAGGAAAGTACATGTATAAGTCGATGCAATGCTTATTTATCAGATAGAACCAAACTAGGTACCATTGTGAACTATATTGATGGCGACTCACCACAATTTACTCATTTAAGATCTTCGATACTAGCCTGTGTTTCGATAAATCTATTTTCAATGATATATCGATTTCCTCGCTACGCTGCCAGAGTTGCTACGGGTTCATTTTATATACATAACAATATAATGATTTACTAAAACCGTTACTCGGCAATGGTGAATGGGGGACATGGAGGATAAAACAAGAATATTTACTTAGTTATTCTGAATCTGCCAAAGTTGAAATTACAGAAACATATTACAGAAATAATAATCAAGTATTAAAGTCATCTGCACCATCTGTGTACGATCCTCGTGGCTAGAATGTTTATCATAATGGATGCGGTGGTTCAGGTAAACAACTCGTGCGATTAACTAATTTATGAACAATAACTCAGATATAATTATGTTGATACCTACACATAAACTTGCTAGAGAAATAAAAGAACGAGAGGTAAGATCATGTACATATCATATTTCTTTAGATGATGCGTAGACACTTGAACTCCATCGTGGATGGGTGAAAAATATATACCTAAGTATATTATATTGGACAAGATAGACACAGTGTCGTTAAAAACACTAAAAAAATATTTATTGAATGGTTATTGACAAAATATAATGCTGTGATTATGTGTGGCGATCATGGTCAACCACCTCTCTTTGTTGGACAGTCTCCACATGAATGGTTAAAGAATAGTGTAGATTATTATGAAGAAATAAATGATGACCAATTAAAAGATTAATCAGACTTCAACCAGATAAAATACAATGTGAGATAATGCGTAAAGTAATTCCATAAACTACCATGAATGATTTTTGGACTTTATGGAGGCCCGTTGATTTGATATTCGCAAGTAGAAAGAGAGTTCGAGATGAACTGCAAAAGAAATTATTTACGTTACATAAAAGAAAGTTTCCAACGTTACCTGTACCTTTGTGTTATCGCCCAGCATATACTAGACGACAGAATATTGAAGTTGAAATTCCTGGTGGTAGAATAAAAAATCATGTACTGAATGGCATTGTTTTGGTTGCCATTTATATTGTTGAGAGCCCATTGAACATGGAAAAATCACCGTGGATGTTCGGATACGCTATGACGATTCACAGGTATCAACTATCTTTGATACAAATATCTAGATTGTAGATGATCTCAACTACATAGGGTTTTTATAGATTACGTGGTTACTGAGGAAATCACTAGTGAAGCTGCAATAATAAAAAATTAGCGGATTATAAACAATATGACAATAAAGCATGACTTTGATATTAATACTGAATTTATTAATACACTAAAGCATCTACAGAATAATAACTTTTGCTAGCTTTAACATAATAATGTTATGGCAATATTCGAATAATTTTCCAAGACAATTTACCGTGGACAGAATTAATAATGATCTTTGTCATACATGTGAAAATATAATGATAACATGTCTTGAATGTAATCTACGTCGAGTATTTAGTTTACATAAGTGATAGTGGTGGTAATTGTGTGTGTTCAGGAATTACTTGTAATTGTTCACGCACAAATCCACGTTGAGGGACAGTTGAATCTAGTCTGTATATGGCAGGTCTTCCAGTAGATCTAATCACGCTAGAAATTGTGTGCCGGGTCACGCTCCAGATAGGAACAGTAGCTCCTTTTTACCACCCTCAAGCTTCCCTGGTTTGTATAAATATCTCACAGTTACATTACCTAATACTGGTTGTTCATTGTTGTTCAGTTATCGCTACGGGGTATATATTTTTGTTATTGTATTAGAAGGTTTCATAGAAATTACATTATTTAATGCAGATACCACACTTCGTAGCCTTTCAACCCATACACAAGATCGCTCGCCGAACTTAAAGTCAGTAGATATTTCTCTCGCGTGTTGATATCAAAATAACCGCTCAGCAAGTGTTCGATTAAATCGTTCAACGATTGCCTAATCACGATGATTTTCAATATGTCGTCGTCTGATTTTAACGTTACGTTTCTTATCAACGATAATAATGCACCAAGAAATTCTGTGCCATGATCAAACTGTAGGAGTTGTGGCCATCGTAGACCACCATGCTGATATATTCGCTCAAACGCATAGGCAACTTCAGATGGTGTCTTTGTTGATAATGGTTCTCCTTCTTCATATCTACTTGCAACGTCAACAACAGTTAATGCGTATTTGTACGTGAGTGATTTTAGTCCACGTGTTTTAACTGTATCGTGTGACAATACAAAATACATGCTTGATAAACTTCGTTAGGGATGCTGACATCAGAATGTGCGTATTTAATTTTGTAGGTGGTAGTAGATAGACTTGCCATATTGCCTGTCGTGCTAACCAAGCTGCAGCAGCATTACGTGAAACTTTTGTTGCTTCAGCAAGTTTACTGATTGCTTCTTTACCCATCAAATATCCTCGAGGGGAATGATGAATGGACTCCATTATAATAGTTATATAATTAATTACTAGCCCCGAGCATTTTTTTTACCCTTCATAGCAGATTTGACTAAAAAAAGGAACTAGCGAGTTTTCCTGAGAGAGTTGTTAGGTATAGCATTTAACGTATGAATCAATTTCAGATCTGCGAGATGCCGCTGCTGCAAATCTTTACTTTTATATGCAACATCATGAACATGACATGCCTGATCAATCTTAATTACTGGATGCTCTCATGGTCTAGGTTGATCTTGATCATCAAGTCGGATATCATGTCGTGTTCCAGGACCACAATAATTATATCCAGGAAGGTGTTTTTCACCAGGGTATTTAGACCATGGAGCTTCTGGCAATTTATCTAAAGATACGGCTATATCACCACCACCTTTATTTGCGACGCGGAAATAAATTTATATTTTTTGTACCACATTTTGCATATTTATTTGTGATTTAACATCTTTTATCTTTTGTTGTTGTTGTTGCTATTTTTATGAATCAAACGGTTGGGTACTCTGCATCGAACACAATATGAACTCATATTATTTATTATATGGATATAATTGACTTTTCAGTGACACGAAAGCAAGAACCAGTTAAACACCATCCAGCGCTTACGAATTTTATTAGAATGATTATAATATGTCCATCTGGATCTGGTAAAACACAATCATTGCTTAATCTGATAATGCGGTGGATGAAGTGGGACAAATTACATTTTGTGGCACCATCTGTAGGTGATCAGAGATGGTACGAAATAAAGAGCTTAATGAAAATGCAAAATTATTGATTCAAGATGGCAACAATTTTGTTGATTTTATCACCGATATTGATGGAATTCCGTCCGTAGATGACTTATCTTCATTAATAATCTCGTAGTATATGGTGATGTTATGCTGGACATACAATCCAATCCAGCTAGAATATTTTCTCGAGGTAGACATAAAAGTACGGACGTGATTTTTGTACTCAGAGATGCACACAGATACTTAAGGTGATCAGAGACAACTACAATATTTTAGTTGAGTTTAATGGCATAGATAATTATACTTTGCAAAATATTTAGTATTTGTGGTGTTCACGGGACATGGATATGATTAAATTTAAAAATTATTTTCAAAAGCACTAGCTGTTCTATTTGGATTTATAACAATAAACTTACATGATCCAAGATCCAGATATCGTATCGGTCTGGAAAAAAATCTTTAGTTAATTTATAGCAATAGATAGGGCGAACGACCAATACTGAGTGACCAGACAAGTAAATGAAATAGCATAAAAATTTGAAGAAAAAAATACGTCAAAAATGAGCTGACCCAAGCGATTTATTATCAGATCAAGTTAGAGGCGCTGGTTAGTTATTTATAATTGTTTTTTTAGGTTTCGTAGGTAGATTTATTTTTCGGCAAAATGACCATTCAGCCAAGTAGTCTATTGGCCCTCCCTGCTGCTGTAACAGACAGGATGGGCTCAAAAAAGTAAGTTAGCAAGATGGATAATGCACTCTTTGTAGTCCTTCGTGAAGACAGGGTTCATAGTCCAAAATATTATCCCATTTCTTACAACAATAACTGTATCCCAGGAATTCGATGACACTGGTAACGGCATAGAAATGTTCATCATGATGATAGATGTGATGACACTCGTAATGGCATAGAAATGTTCATCATGATGATAGATGTAAATGATACTGGTAATGGCATAGAAATGTTCATCATGATGATAGATGTGAATGATACTTGTAATGGCATAGAAATGTTCATCATGATGATAGATGTAAATGATACTGGTAATGGCATAGAAATGTTCATCATGATGATAGATGTAAATGATACTGGTAATGGCATGGAAATGTTCATCATGATGATAGATGTAAATGATACTGGTAATGGCATGGAAATGTTCATCATGATGATAGATGTGAATGACACTGGTAATGGCATAGAAATGTTCATCATGATGATAGATGCGATGACACTGGTAATGGCATAGAAATGTTCATCATGATGATAGATGCGATGACACTGGTAATGGCATAGAAATGTTCATCATGATGATAGATGCGATGACACTGGTAATGGCATAGAAATGTTCATCATGATGATAGATGCGATGACACTCGTAATGGCATAGAAAAGTTCATCATGATGATAGATGTAAATGATACTGGTAATGGCATAGATATGTTCATCATGATGATAGATGTGAATGATACTGGTAATGGCATAGAAATGTTCATCATGATGATAGATGTAAATGATACTGGTAATGTCATCGAAATGTTCATCATGATGATAGATGTAAATGATACTGGTAATGGCATAGAAATGTTCATCATGATGATAGATGTGAATGACACTAGTAATGGCATAGAAATGTTCATCATGATGATAGATGCGATGACACTGGTAATGGTATAGAAATGTTCATCATGATGATAGATGTAAATGATACTGGTAATGGCATAGAAATGTTCATTATGATGATAGATGCGATGACACTGGTAATGGCATAGAAATATTCATCATGATGATAGATGCGAATGAAACTGGTAATGGCATAGAAATGTTCATCATGATGATAGATGTGAATGATACTTGTAATGGCATGGAAATGTTCATCAGGATGATAGATGCGATGACACTGCTAATGGCATAGAAATGTTCGTCTTGATGATAAATGCGATGACACTGGTAATGGCATAGAAATGTTCATCATGATGATAGATGCGAATGATACTGGTAATGGCATAGAAATGTTCATCGTGATGATAGATGTGAATGATACTGGTAATGACATAGAAATGTTCATCGTGATGATAGATGTGAATGACACTGGTAATGGCATAGAAATGTTCATCATGATGATAGATGTGAATGATACTGGTAATGGCATAGAAATGTTCATCACGATGATAGATGTAAATGATACTGGTAATGGCATAGAAATGTTCATCATGATGATAGATGTGATGACACTGGTAATGGCATAGAAATGTTCATCATGATGATAGATGCGAATGATACTGGTAATGGCATAGAAATGTTCATCATGATGATAGATGTGAACGATACTTGTAATGGCATAGAAATATTCATCATGATGATAGATGCGATGACACTGGTAATGGCATAGAAATGTTCATCGTGATGATAGATGTGAATGATACTGGTAATGACATAGAAATGTTCATCGTGATGATAGATGTGAATGACACTGGTAATGGCATAGATATGTTTATCATGATGATAGATGTAAATGATACTGGTAATGACATAGAAATGTTCATCATGATGATAGATGCGATGACACTGGTAATGACATATAAATGTTCATCGTGATGATAGATGTGAATGATACTGGTAATGGCATAGAAATGTTCATCATGATGATAGATGTGAATGATACTGGTAATGGCATAGAAATGTTCATCGTGATGATAGATGTGAATGATACTTGTAATGGCATAGAAATGTTCATCATGATGATAGATGTGAATGTATTTTCATTTTTGAAATTTTTGCTTCGAAACAACAGAGGTCCGCACACTTCTTGAGGAGGTATTTCAACGTGTAGCGTTGAGCTAAGTCGTCTTGCACTATTTGCATTTCAAGAATGCCGCTGGGCGTGTCTTTAGATAGCTGCACTCGCTGTAACAAGAGTTATTCTTCTCTTCGTTGTTTGACTCGGTTCGATTTTTGTTCATGTTATCCAAGGTTTTATTCCATTATGCTGTGTCATTCTTCTCGGCATTCGTTCGTCCCACTACGATGGCCCAGGCTAAACATGTCTTGTCTTGAGGTTTGTTCATATGAACGATGCTATGAAAGTCGTCCACCAATAAGACCTTTCTGCGTTGTGCGGTCCCTTTGGGAAGAAAAACATGGGTCATGTAAGGTGTCTCTTTTCCATCGGTGATGTAAAACCTGTCATTAGACTGCTACTCGCGTTGAATCTGGTCGATGACTTAGAAAGTGTAAATTTTGATGGTCTGCTCAACTCGATCCAAACGGTGGGCTTCAGACTGCGATGATAAATGGAAAGTGTCAAGCGATCGTCTTCTTTGACTCGACATTGCTGTTTTCAGTATGGTCAACAGAATAATCCGACACATCGGTGATTAAATCTTCTTCTTTCTCCAGTGTTACGTCGGACTTAAAATCTTTAAACTTCGCCGTGTATGTAGGGTATGGTTCTAAATTTTCTAGAGAATCGTTCATCCATCTTTTGAATCTGGTAGTACTTTTCAGCGGTTTCTGGTGGTGAATCTTGTTTTGATGTTAACTCTCTGGGTCTGGATTCTGGCTCACGTGTGTCATCTTCGAAATCGCTCGCATGAATTTGAGATATGACTACAGCTACTGTATGACTGAGTAGGTCACGTTTCTGTCTCTTGCCTTCTTTATCTTCTTTCTCAATGAAATCATGCGTTCGTTTCATCTTCATTGCAAGCTTGTAAATGACTAAATTTTAGACGCTATGGAGTCCCTATATATAAGGTTTGTGTTTTCAGCTTAAAAATATAATTGGGTTTGTCATTGGAATTTCCACAGGTTGTAGCTATGAATATATACTATGTTTGTCCATTGGACTTTCCTACAAGATGAGACTATAGATAGATCGTGGATATCTCCATAGGAGATTCCTACAAGTTGTAGCTAAAAGAAAATGCTAGGTCTCCCGAAGGAATTTTCTAACAGTGGTAACTACAAATAATTACAAGCTTTATTCCACAAAGTAATTTCTATTCTGTGAGATTTCATCTTCTCTTACATTTTAAGCTAACAAAAGGCATTTTGGAGAGTATGATATAATGGATAGTATAGTGGGAGTAATGGATAATATTTTATGCGGTATAAGGAATAGATATTTGGAGAGAATTCATCTCCTCTTACATTCTAAGCGAACACACGGCATTTAGGATAGTGATTATGATATGTTGCATAGCACAGTGGTGTGATCGATAATATTTTTGTGATGTAAGGGACAGTCTTTTCTGTGCAGTTTCATCTTCGTTAGTGTGTGTGTTTGTATGTTTGTATGCGTGCGCGTACGTTTGATTGTATGTGTGTTTGCATGAATGCACATACGTTTGCGTGTATGTGTGTTTGTCTGTTTTTGTGGGGGGGTTTCCCTTAACACAATGTTTCTTCCTACTACGAGATTTCATGCTCCGTTCAGCTAATCTTGGAGCCTCTCTTCGTCTTACTTATCGACCTCTAAGCGACACTCTGCAAACAAAAAGTAGACATAGAAAAGGGACATTAGTGAGACAAATTTAGGAACATTACAACTAAGCAGAAATTTAAATCCGCATAGCTATAACGTCCCTAATCATATGTCCCCAAATATTCTAAAGAATAACGGATGGCATAGACTAACTTAGCTGACAACTCAAACATATAAATAACTTATGTATAATTAACTACAAGATCTCCTCGGTTCAGATGAAGCTAGGAGTTCTTGTGTCTTTTGTGAATGTGTGTGAATATGTTTGTGTGTATGTATGTGCGCGTCCGTTTGTGTATATGTTTGTTATAGCCTTAACAAACACCTTGTCCCCACACTAAAGAATATTTGTGTAAGTGTGTGTATTTTTGTTTGTGTTTGTACGCGTGCGCGTACTTGTGTGTATGGTTGTTGTATATGCCTATGTATCTGCCTATGTCTCTAAACCTGTCTCGAACCACGACTATATGTCTATATCTCTGTTTAGGTCAACCACAAGCCACAATGTTCCGGCCGATTAAGGTCAGCCACTTCCAACATTGTTGCCAGTGTTAAGGACCGTGACGTCATTGCAGTTAGAAATTTTGAGGCTATAAATAAAGACTTGGGTTTTTCCATAGACATTTTCACAAGCTGTAGCTATAAAGATATACAAACATTTCACAAAATGAATTTCCACAATTTTGGTCTACAAATAGATAGTGTGTTTTTTCATAGGAAAATCTACAATTTGTAAATATAAATAGATATATGGGTGTTTATCTACTAGCGTCACACATGCTGAGACTATAAATATATACTATGTTAATCTATTTTAGTCTAAATCAGTGGTGTGAGAGTTTTATAGTTCATATATATATATATATGTGTGTATGTGTGTGTGTATGTGTGTGTGTGTCTTGTCTCTAACTATTTCTCTATGTCTATGTCTTTATTTATCCCTAACAATAATAGTGCATATTTAGATTAGCCACTTGCAACATTGTTCCAATGTTCCGCCAATCTGAGGCTAGCCATTTTCAACATTGTTGCCAGTGTCCAGTACCATAACGTCAATTTCTATTGTCCCTAGGCAGTCTCAATCTATGTTAAACTTTCCCTTGTCCCGCTATCGTCCCACCCAGATTAAAAATCCCCACGTTAAATTTCCAATGTCCCTATATAAAAAACAATCTTTAAGAATATTTAAGTCCCATAAATCGTCTAAAGTTTCTCTTCATTACCTTTGTGTGATAGCGGTTTCTTGGTCTTTTCCTTTGACGCACATTTTTATTTATTACTTACCTTTTAGGGAGTATTTTACCACTTGGCTACCCAATGGACTTCTAAGTGATGAATGTCGTCCGTCATGATATAATCTCGAACGAATTTAGGTTTCTGATGAGGAAGCTCATCTTTAGCGCACACTACTGGATTTTAGTGATCTGTGTACTTTGGAACTTTTTGCTAACTTTGGAGAAAATAGACTGCTCCGGTGGCTTAGGTGGTTTGAGCATTCGCCTCGGATGAGGGAGGTCGCAGGTTATAACCCATGCTGTGTTATGCCAAAGACTTTTAAAAAAAAAACTCGTACCAACAGCTGCCTCGCTTGACGCTCAGAATTGTTATGTTAGTGTTAGGATTAGTCGGCCTGGTGGTATGATAATTTGACCGAGTCGGACATGATGCTACATGTCTGCAACATGTTGCCCCAGTGCTAGACGTCACTGTAGACTGCCACAAAAATACCCTATTGTATAACCGTCGCACGAAATACTTTTAGTAATGCTGGTTCGTAATTATCTGGTGGCTTCAGACAGACAAGTAAGATCTTAAGTAATTCGTCCGCACAAAGTTAAGTTAAAAAATCAGCAAATAACGTCTGACCATCTCAAGTCACTTCTACCAAGAACAGATTGAAGAATAGGTTAGTAACTGAATTTTTACATTGCATTTCCCCACCCAATTGAATGTTTAATTACAACATTAAATTTTCATTTTCTTATAGTACCATTTTGAAAGTCGTATTTATTAAGAACGTACATTCACCTTCTTCTCATTGCACCTTTTTAAAAGAAAGGTATAGGGATGTAAGAATGTAAATTTTAGTCGATCTATGATGAGCACGTTAATTTGGGCAGGTAAACTGTTATGACGGAAATTTAAGTATAAATAAGAACATGAGAAATCTCTCTAAATTGCATTAAAACTAACTCTCCTTTGAACTCATTTTATTAAACTATATTGGGAGTAATTTCGATTAAAATATATGTCGATTAACTTTATTTAACAGAAATATATTCTATCTTGATAAAGATCGTTTTCTTACAACTTTTTTCAAGTCTCATTATTGTGTGTGTACATTTACTTAACAAATACTCTTTACGAACAGGTGAAAAAAGTCTGCCCTATACTGATACAAGTATCCGCATTATACATGTATAAAACACTCCAAGCAAACCACAGAAGTCTCTCCATATGATATATGTATATTCTAAATTCGGCTAAAGAGAACACTCACTGACGAAGAATTCTTCAGGCCTACTGTCTGTCCTCTAACTTGATCATAACACGAAGTCAGAAGTAATAAAAAAGAACACGTGGTTCTATGAGAACAAGACTGAACTTTCTAGTTTGAAGCACGCCATTTACACGTGAATGCCAGTATAGCTCCCTCAGAGTATTATTCTCAAGGCATTACAAAGGTTAGAGGTGCCTTGAACAAACTATATAGAACAGTCCCCAAACGCTGGCTCTCACTTAATATTGCTTCAAGACTAGAAAGATTCATCTTGTGTTTTACAGGTAAGACCTTGTTATGTTCTAAACTGTCTTATAGAATAAGTACCTTTGGAAGTTAAAGATTTATGATTGTAACTTTCCTATTTCTAATGTTTATATGAGTTCGTCTTTTTAATTATAATAGTATAATATAATGAATGTTTCATTGTTTTAAGAACTTATATTTGTATTTGTGATAATAATTAAAAGATTAAAATGCTTACCGACTTCATGTTTAGATTTATTTTGGAAATTTAAATATTCTTTAAGGATTAAAGAATAATGTTTTGTAATCTATTCTAAACTAGCATTTTATCCCAAATTGAGTAATATATATTTCTTCAAAATGATTGTTGCATTAATCGCAACTATTTTATAAACTTTAATTAAGTCAAGATTTATTATCTGTAACATATTCTAAAATGCGAAAGGCTACAAATACACGAAGTTGGTAAACTTGAAAGGAAAAGTATTATATGCATTTTGTGTATTGTTTAATGTAAAGGCTTTTCTGCCTTTGGAATGTAGTACCGTATATCACCCATATGAAGTATATGAATAAACTGACCTTATGTTGCTTCAAGACTAGAGAGATTCATCTTGTGTTTTACAGATCCTTGGCACTCCTCTCGCTAACCAAGCAATACCTCCCAAAAAAGGATGTATCCGTGTCTACACCATTATGCGTGACACCTTATCTTAGAGAGAGAGAGAGAGTCTGAACTCTCCCTTTTTCTCTCTATCTTTCCGTCCGACCACGGAAAAGAACATTGCTAGTGTTTACGAAAGGGATTCATAAAAACATAATAATAAAGAATCATTTCGTAAAATATTTATTAAGTAGATTTATGGAGACCATGGCCTGTTAAATACCCATAATGCACGGATTGTTAATGTTTGTGTCATGTGAGAGAACGATTCTTAATTATACATTAGTTTATTTAAGAGTCAAACAGACTGGAATGAAAAGGTTAACTTCGATCTTGCATCGGAATTGTCAGATTTGTGATTTTCCAGAGTCAGTTATTTGGGACTCTCGAGGGCAATCTGACTGCAGTTTTTGGTGCCAAGTTATAAAAGGCGGGAAATATAATTAATCCGTATTGGTTACGATAGATAAGAGGCGTGATTCCCACACGAAAATTCTTGGGTTTTTTTATGTCCCATCAGAATTTTTTTAAGTCTTTGTTTTTCAGGAAAAGAACACAAATGTAGGAGACTCCTAGTTTGAGTTTATAAAACAAATCACCCGTAAAATAATTATCAAAGGCATCGAATGTCTGGAAAGTCGACGAACACGATTTTTGCGGTAGAAGCGAGCGAAGCTTGAAAACACAAGGTGAAATTGTTCCACAGGACGTCTCCACGTACCTACCTATCTCAGTATATACGTATCACGTACTTATATTTCCACTTAACGAAACAAAGTTCGATTTTGGAAAGACTGCCATGTAACTGATCAATTTTATCATTACTCGTTACAAGTCAGTCAGTTATGAGAAAATAGAGAGAATAGGGGAAACCAATTATTTTCTATTAGAATTTTTGTCTGGATTTCTTTTGGGTCCGTGTTTGCATACGTACTTGCGCGTATGTGACTGTGTGCCTGTGTCGTTTTAATGGCACCCATGACGATTTTTTTTATTACCCTGTTGAATGAAAGCAGCTCATTTATATCTTACTGGAATTTTCACACGAGATCTTTTATTACACGAACCTCTCAAACACATCACTGTCATCAGCGAAACTAAACTTACAATAATTCGTTCTTAAGTTAGTATGCCAATAACTTTTTTGAAATTTGAAAGAATATAATTCAGGTTACAGAGAGAGAGAGAGAGAGAGAGAGAGAGAGAGAGAGAGAGAGAGAGAGAGAGAGAGAGAGAGAGAGAGAGAGAGAGAGAGAGAGAGAGAGAGAGAGATTTTCTAGGTTAATGTACTCAATGAACTGCTAAAACGAAGTTTGTAATTATAGCTGCGGAATAAATGACATGATCGTTTTTATGTTAGAAAGTCTACCTTATAGCTGAAAATTACACTAGCCTAATTCAATTTTACAGCCTACACTTTGTATTTGACACCGCAGAATACCTCTGCAGCCAGTCAGTAAAACTGTACTCTAATCCAGAATTTGTTCTATATCAGTCCCCTGAGCACCTTTACTTCCTACATATTCTATCTTCTCAGATAGCAAGACACAGTAATGAGGCAGGTGGTCAAAGCCTCCACGTTCTGTTAAGCAGTATACATTTGTTTAATGTTTGTGATAATTACCCCCTGTGACACTTCTTGATATCTAAATTGATGATACAACGACAATAAGATCAAAATTTTAAAACTATTCAAAATAATATATGCAATCACGTTATGGAACTGGAGAGTGGGGATTTAAAATCAAATTATTGTCTACACAATGTGAAAAGAATACGGAATAGTTTGTTGTTGGTTATCCTTTAATATGTCGAATAATTTAATTCACAGACACAAACAAACATAAACACAGAGTACGAACCAAACACACAAAAACATAAAGTACGACACAAACACACAAAAAAGCAAACATAGAGTAAGACACAAACACATACACATAGTACATCACAAATACACAGAGTACTACACACACAAGCACAAAAAACACACAAAAACATAGAGTACGACACAACACAACACACACATATATAGAGCAAGAAAAAACAAACACAAACACACAAATATGGAGTAAGACACAAATACAAACACACAAACATGAAGTATGAGACAAACACACAAACATAGAGTATGATACAAACACACACAAACGCACAAAAACAGTACGACACAAACACACACACAAACACATACACACATAGAGTATGAATTAAAATTATCTAGCCTATATACTAATAATATTTGTATGTGTTTGCTAAATAGCACAAAACATGGTTTGGTCTAACTACTTTAATTGCTAGACTACAACTAGTATAAACAGTGGAAACACGCGCACACTAATTTCTCACACTAACCTTATCATAAGGCATATAGGGTTACAACTGAGTGAGAGCCTGGAGATGACCTTAGGTGATCTGTAACTGTCAGACCATTTGTAGCAGCAGAATATTAATACCGTATAATATTACCACAGCTCCCCCTAAAAATGACTTTTGTGCTTTTCTTTTAAATTCACATATTCATTTCTCTTTTTCTTTTTAATAAATTTGTAAACATAATCAAACTTTGCAAAGTTCTATTTTGCACATGAATATATATTTCAAATAGTTTCTGGTGAGTTGTAAAAGTTTTACTAATTGTAGTTAAAATTAAGTTATAGCCCTATTTAATTCACAATCATTCTTACAATCATGAAAACAAACACATTGTGATATATTGGCAGTGCCACTAAAATATATAATCCTAATATTTTTTATTCAATCCAGTTGTTATTGCTGCATATAAACTGATGTGATATAACATGTTTTATTATTCTCTTAAACACTTTCAATTTCAAATATCCACAAGACATAAGTTTTTTAATTGAGAAAAATGATCGAGTTCACATAACAAAATCTCTGTATCTTGCAAGCTTTTTAAATTAGATTTCCACTCCTTGTTCGAATCTCTTGTGTCTGGTTTGGCTCATTGATGATTAATGGCATCTTGTCATTAAGTTCAGTGACCTCCTTCTTAGGATCTTCATATGTATCATATATCTCTAGTAATTTCTCGTTTGTTTGTAACATATGTCTTCGGTTTCTCCTGTATATAGTACAGTCCTGGATTTTCACATCATACGACCTTGGAGTGCTACTTTTTTCCGACGACTACAGCTGGTTCCCAAAGATCTTGTCTTCTGGTTCGAATTTTGTCTCCAGAAGTCAAATTTAGAAGCTCTTTAGCTGTTATGTCACACTGTTTCTTTTCAACCAGTTTCCGCTTTAGGTTTATTTTATAGCTTGTGGATGTAGCTGTATGTTGGTAGTAGGTAAAGTCGATCGAAGTCTTCGATTTGTGCCGGTGAGCCTATATAATCAATTGGTGTATTTCGATTCTCAAATATCGATAAATATGGATCTTTTCCAACTCTCTTTGCCTTATTGAGAATTCCTTTGACAGGTTGAACGGTTCTTTCTGCTAAACCATTAGATATTTGGGACTTGACGTGTTTGAATCCACATGTTTTTGCAAACTGACCATATTCTTTTGAGGAGAATTGTGGTCCATTATCACTCCTTACTTCTCGTAGTATTACATGTCTTGCAAAAACCGAATTTGTGTGTGTGGTTACTGTGCTTGCTCGTGTATTTTCCAATTTGGCAACTTCAAAATATCTCGAGCAATAGTCTACTATCAAGACATAGTTGTAACTATTCCACAGAAATTTGTTTCAACCATTTCCCATGGTTCAGTAGGTTGCGTAGATAACAATGGTTCTTTTTTATTTGACTTTATGTATTCCTGGCAAGTAGAACAATTCGATACTGTGTTTGCAATCTGTGCATTCATGCCAGGCCAATGCATAATGTCTCTTGCTTTTTGCTTTGTCTTCTCAATGCCCATATGACTTTTGTGCAACTCTTACCATTTCTTTCTGAAGTGCATTTGGTATTACAATCTTCTCTTCTTTTATAACTAATGCGTCCATTTCTGAAAGTTCATCTCTGCGGTTCCAGACACATTTCTGATTTCTAATGGTACGAGATGTTTATCATTTGACCATCCCTTTTGAATTA
The DNA here is from genome assembly GCA_016746295.1 of Potamilus streckersoni. Classification (NCBI taxonomy): domain Eukaryota; kingdom Metazoa; phylum Mollusca; class Bivalvia; order Unionida; family Unionidae; genus Potamilus; species Potamilus streckersoni. Next base: position 1,801,990 of record JAEAOA010000328.1, on the reverse strand, counting down.
TTTCTCGTAATTTGGTCCTTTTATCATTATGTTTAGTTCCATTTTTTATTGCTTCTAGCCGTGTATCTGCAATCTGTATATTTGACATGACCATGTGCACATAGCACTCAATTTCACTATCCATGTTCATCTCAGATGTGTTCGTCTGTCTGTATGCTCTCGACAATGTATCTGCTACAATTAACTCTTTTCTTGGACAACATGTTACGTCAAAACTGTACTTCTGCAGTCTTAAAAGCATTATCTGAAATCTAGGTGGTGCGGCAGATAGGGGTTTCTTGAGGATTGAATCCAGAGGTTAATGGTCCGATTCAACTAGTACTTGAAGACCATAAGTATATTGATTAAATCTTTCAAGACCAAATAACACAATAGGCATTTCTTTTCCAATCTGTGCATATCTTCTTTTTGCATCTGTCAAAGACCTTGATGCAAATACTATGGGTTTGCCTGATTACATAAACACTGCTCCAAGTCCTGATTTTGATGCATCACAACAAACAACAACAGGTTTCTTAACATTGAAGTATTTAAACACAGGTTTGTTGCTTAATATCTGTTTGATATCTTCAAATGCATGTTTCGGTGAAGTTTTCCAAACAAATTCAGTGTCACTTTTCAAAAAGTGTTCTGATTGGTTTTGTCAACTGTAGACATATTTGGGATAAATTTTTCTAGGTAGAAAATATTAGATCCAGCCATCCTTGTGGTTATATCTTCATTGTATGAAGTTGATAATGCTCTCGCTTGATAGATCGATTCAAGCTTCTCGAGAAATTTGAAGTTTTCTCGACATGGGTTTTTCAACAACTACTAACGAACTGACCCATTCTGTTGGTTCATATACTTTCCGTTTTACATTTTTCAGTTCCATCTCTTCCAAAGTTAAGTTCAGTGGTTCTCGTAAGGCTGTAGAAACCTACCTTGGTAAATTAAGAACAGGATTCACACTTTTGTCAACAGCGATATGATATTTTTGTTTCAGGCATCCTAGACCTTTGAACACACTGGTGAATTCTTTCAAGATACGATTGTCCTTATTGCTGTGAACATTGCAAACAACTTGTATTAATTAGAAATCTTGAGACGTTTTGAACCCAAGAATAGGCAGTTGGTTTGTTTTTGTGATATTAAAATAAAGTTCTTGATTCATGCAGTTTAATTTGCATTTGCCAATGACAATTTAGTTTGTCGCCAGATTAGCTTGTGAGACAGGTCTTGGTTGGTTTTACTTCAACGTTGTCAATGTTCATTGTTTCAAAAATGTGATTTGGAATGATGTTTACTTGTGAGCCAGTATCAATTTTAAATTTGACATCAGTGCCATGAAGTGTCAGAGTGACGTAACATTCTTTGTCACTGACTTCAGTGTTTGCCTTTGTCACTTTTCCGGTATAAGATGTTTTTTCTTCCCCACATGATAATTTCTGCATACCATGCACCTGTTTTGTCTTGCAGCATTTCAGAAAATGATGCTGTTTGCGACGCTAGTAGCACGTTTTACCATAGGCTGGACATCTAACTTTTGCATGTAATTTGCCACATTTACCACAGTTGAATAACCTGAAGTCTGATTTAATATCTATCATTTCCGCTTTCTTTGGTTGTACCATTTTCTTTCTTTTTTCTTCATTTTTGCTCCTTGAACTTCTGATGCAGCTGCTTCACTTTGCATACTTTGAATCTGCTTTTTGGATTCTTCGTCTGCTCTGCAAATAGCCATTGCTTTCTGTAATGTTAGTTGATCTTCTCGTAATAATCTTTCTTTTACTTTTTCAGAATTAGTCCCACAGACAATTCTATCTTTAATCATTTCATCCTGAAGATTTTCAAATTTGCAGTTCTTTGCAATCAATTTAAGTTCAGTTACATATGGGTCAACGGTTTCATTCTTCTGTTGGATTATTGTATTGAATCTGTGTCTTTATACTGTAATGTTCTGCTTTGGACTGCAATAATCCTCAAGACCTTTTGATTAGTGGATCAATTTTTTTCAACTTCATTGGCCTCAAATGTAAATGTGTTGTAAATGTCTCTATCATCCTCACCACTAATGTATAGGAAAGCACTGAATTTTTCCTTTTCTTTTTTATCTGCTAGCGCAACATCTACGTTAAAACTGTATAGTCTGTTTCCACCTCCTCCAAGTTTCTGCTAGATGGTGGGAAATAATGTCCATTTCAGGTGGCTGATTGAGTTTTTCCATGATGTCACAATGAACACATGAACTTGTGTACCCAAATTTCAGTATGGTTATGGAGATATACTTATTAATGGCACGAATCCAACTTATTCTAAAATTTTTACGTCTGACACCATGTTATGTTTGTTAATAGCACAAAACATGGTTTGGTCTAACTACTTTAATGGCTAGACTACAACTGGTATAAACAGTGGAAACACGCGCACACTAATTTCTCACACTAATCTTATCATAAAGGCATATAGGGTTACAACTGAGTGAGAGCATGGAGATGACCTTAGGTGACCTGTAACTGTCAGACCATTTGTAGCAGCAGAATGTTAACACACAAATACAAACACAAACATAGAGTACGATACAAACACACATACAAACACAAAAATACAGCACGACACATACACACACACAAACACACACAAACATAAAGTATTATTAAAATTATCTAACCTATATAATAATACTATTTAGCCGTAATAAAAATTTATGTTAATGCTCTCAAGTGTATATTCTTCTGTAGGGTTTAGGGATAGCACATTCCGCTCTTTTTGTGTGTCTATATATATATATATATATATATATATATATATATATATATATATATATATATATATATATATATATATATATATATATATATATATATATATATATATATATATAAACACAGGAATGTTGTATTTATTACATATTCCCGTTTTAGCATTTATTAAAGCATTCATTTGAATTTGTATAATGTTATCTTATTTTAAAAAATTAATTAAGCATTTGGCGTTTTTTATAGCATGCTTTCAACACTCTTTGATTTCCCAAAATGACGTAAGCAATCGGGTCTATGCTTAGATAATTATTGTGTCATCAGTCTGTCTGCATATGGTGATTAATTTTCAAAATATCGTAAGGATATTGGGGATTATTTCTTGCTTCACTAATATAACATAGGCTGTAAACAAGTAAGTGACTCTTTACACCCTACTTACGGACAAAAACACATTCTGCTGCCCAACAAATATTTGATAATGTTTCACAGAATAACATTTAGATTAACTCAGTTTTATACAGAGATATTATTAAGATATATTACCTTCGAAATCTCGGAGTGCTTTATTTTCGTTACAAAACTGATATATTTAACTAAAAGACGATGAAATCCTAATTTACCATTATTTAATTAAACACTTAAATGGGTTCTATTAGGTTACATTAATGAAACCCGGTAATTTGTACAATAAAACAGATATTCAAATTAGTTACAATACAGCTAGCGACAAATAATTAAGGGAAAATAACTCCGGATACAGCATTTGAAGTTTAAATGAGTTTGCTAAAACTCACAATATGTAACCAGTAGCACCCATTTAAGTGTCTAAATAACGAATGATAAAATTTTCCCTGAATGTGTGGAGAATTCCTAACCATTCATTGAATCGTGGCATGAGCCTAATGACTGTTTTGGATATTTGTAAGCTTTCAATTCAAGATTTCTCCCTCTCTACAATGTATATTTTAGTGTCGCTGTGCACACCAGCTTCTTCTAGGAACTTTTAAAGTAGAAACTAAAGAGATGAAAACAGAACAATAATGTTTAGAATTTTCTTGTTCAAGATATTGAAATGATTATTAAAAATCTAGTCTGCATGTCAGAAAGAGACCGATTTTTCGTTATGTTTTTTTTTAAAGTGTTTGCAATATCACCTTAAATTTCAATTCAGCATTTTTTTAATATTCCTACTCTGCATGAGTTATTTCCCCTTACTCAGCACTGGCATGATTCTGTATTTATACCGTGTGCCACATTTAATCACACAATCTTATCTATTTTTTAATGTGTACGTTTCAAAATATATCAGTTAGGCATGTTATTTTCCGAAACATATTGTTCAGCCCATTAAAAAGTACCTATGTGGTGGTTACCTTTGATTTTTTGTCTTGAAAATGTTGAATAGGATATATGAACGGATTTAGACTGATGTCACAGAGAATTGGATGTTTCCTTATATTGCACACTAGGATTTGGACCAATTAGTGACCTATTGTCTTTATATACATACATACTGGAAAAGAGATCAACAGGTTCACGTTTCAGAAACTTTTGTTCTCTCATTTCTAAAACGATTTCAGAATTCAACACTTTGTGGTAAGTAGCAAACTCATTTGATGAGCAAAATGCTTTAGCCGTAATTACTGCCCCTGACTTATCGGTCAAGAGCTGTGGTGTAAATATTAACACAATCTGGTTCATGGTACAAATTATCTTTTTTCATTAAAGTAACCAGGTTGGCACTAATTTAAGTAAATTTCAAATACAAAATACGAACAGAAAAATAAGAATATTGAACTATTGAACGTGGAGAGAAATAATATGCCAATATTAGTCAGCGAATGCAGAGAGAGAGAGAGAGAGAGAGAGAGAGAGAGAGAGAGAGAGAGAGAGAGAGAGAGAGAGAGAGAGAGAGAGAGAGAGAGAGAGAGAGAGAGAGAGAGAGAGAGAGTTCAGCGTGTGTACACAATACAAGCAAATGGGCTTTTGTATACCAGGTGACTGATTCAAGCGAATGATCTCATCATGTCACACTCACACAAATCGTCTGCTATACAACAGACTAGGATGAAAAGTCCATACCGTAGGATGGTATAGATCTGATCGAAAATTTAACGGTTCGTTTCTTCCCCGAGTATAAATTATTTTTAGATTAAAAGGCCACACCTAGTCTCTCTTGACGATTTCTTCGTTTGCCGAGGAACATATTTTAGTAATTCGTATTACGATGCTTTGGTTACATTGAAATACATCATAATATATATTTTAGCTTGAGAAATACAAGCTTTGTATTCACAAAATATAAAATATTACTGCTAAAGGAATAATCAGGCTTGTATATAGTTTTAGGGCCACGGAACAGCTGGTTAAAATGCATGCAATAAAAATATTCACATGCAAACTGCAATATTAAATGTGTTAAATCGAAATATCTGAGGAAAAACATTTATCCATACAAGAACATGAAAAGTTTTGAAAGGCGTAACAAAACAACAATAACATCAAAAGAAGTTTAATTTAAATCTAAAAGAATATAACGTATCAGTATATACATAATGTTATGAAACCTATTTAAATCTTCAAGCACATGCAAATGTGCATGGATATCATGTAAAAAAAAGACATAGGTATGCCATGAGCCTCTTATTGTTTTAAAATTTTGAATATCTGTTTGAAAAATTACAAACCAAACTCGGGTAACTATTAAAATACACTAGGGCAAGCTCGTAAAGCAAACTTAACAATAACATGTGTAGAACATGACCTATAAGTATAGGACGTTATGTTCATTATGACTGAGAGTCAAATACAAGGTGGAATTAGCACGACAGCGTGCACATGTGCTGAAGCAAATCACGAATGCTCCTATGATAAACATGCTACAATAAACAAAATAAAGTGAATATCGGTCATGGTCAAGGTATTTCTTTATCTTAGGAATTTCTCAAAACATGCCATATTTTACTTAGGACTTACGTTTAGCTCCAAATCAATAATATAACGGGAAAGTGATTTATCAGAGGTACACATGAAATGTATTGATGATCTCAAACCAAATGTATCAACGCTATTTTGATAATTAACAAACGAATGAAAACAGTCATATAAACTTAATTGCGTCAAAAATTGAAAATGATGCACAATGAGATTTGTAAGAACAAAACCGATGGTTAAAATTGTACATAGAATTGAATACAATTTGAGACAAAACGCTCAATGCTATCGAAAATAAGGTCGTCCATGTCATGAACGATAATGATATCTCAAAAAATGAACAAAACGTTCATATATTAGGAGATATCATTTGATTTTTTTCTACGAGCATTACCCCTAAGTATTCCAAGAACGCGACTAAAATGCTGAATTAATGCGAAATGTAGCTAAGGTAATTTTCAAGGCCTTGTTTTATAAAACTACCAGTTATAATTCCTACTTATAAAACTACCAGTTATAATTCCTATTTATAAAACTACCAGTTATAATTACTATTTATAAAACTACCAGTTATAATTACTATTTATAAAACTACCAGTTATAATTACTATTTATAAAACTACAAACAATAATTACTGTTTTACAAAACTACCAATTATAATTGCTATTTATAAAACTACCAGTTATAATTACTATTTATAAAACTACCAGTTATAATTACTATTTATAAAACTACCAGTTATAATTACTGTTTCATAAAACTAGCAGTTATAATTACTATTTATAAACTACAAACAATAATTACTGTTTTACAAAACTACCAATTATAATTGCTATTTATAAAACTACCAGTTATAATTACTATTTATAAAACTACCAGTTATAATTACTGTTTTATAAAACTACAAGCTATAATTACTGTTTTATAAAACTACCAGTTATAATTATTATTTATAAAACTATCAGTTATAATTACTGTTTTATAAAACTAACAGTGTTATTGTGTTATAAAACTGCCAGTTATAATTCCTGTTTCCTGGAGTCTGATCGGCAAAAAATGCAGTAATTTACTAAGGGGTATGTGCGGTTTGGAATAATGTTTCAAATTATAAATACAACGCCAGATATATCAAAGGAAATCAATTATGGTCGTTTAAATGGTCATGCAGGCGAGTGTCCTGATATAAGGCCATTGTAACTGGATAGTATTGACACAGGAAGCTTCATTAAAATCCCACATTTTTTATACTACAGGAGCTATTGGACGCACATGCAGATAATATTTCAAAGTGACTGGTCTGAACTTTGAATTAAAGAGGCGTGCGCACTTACTATGGATGTGCCTCTGGCTGGGTACAAACAAAGTGGGTAATGTTGAAATGTGATAACTACGATATCATGCCAAAATAAAGAATTATCCAAAGATCATGTCGAAGTAAATGGGAAATATGGATCGGTCGTTGTGTGTGTGTGTGTGTGTGTGTGTGTGTGTGTGTGTGTGTGTGTGTGATTTGAATTATTAACGTAGCTTTAACAATTTTTCAGTTATATCGCTACCAATAGTGCAGTGTGGCAGTTTATAGTGATGTCTAGCACTGGGGCATCATGCCGCAAACATGTAACATGATGTCCCACCCAATCACATTATCCTGACACCAGGCTGACCAGTCCTTAAACTAACCTCTTAGTGCTGAGCGCCACGCGAGGCAGCTGTTAGTACCATTTTTGTAAGTCTTTGGAATGACTCGGTCAGAGATAGATCCCACGACCTCCCGTATCCGCCACGGACGCTCTAAAGCAACACCATTAATACATTAATAAACATTTAAAATAAGCGTATGATCAATTGCTGGTTAAGTTTTTACGATAATGTTGCAAGCTTTTCTTAAATATTTATAATCAAAATATCGAATTACTCTGTACAAGGCGGTCGTGAGGTACTTTCGATACGAACGACCGACCAGAACACCATGCCCGACTATGGAGGGGACGCCACTTTTCGAATAAGTTTATGTGAATCTGTACTTTAAAAAATAAAAGTAAGCGTTTTCACTGAAATACATACGTTTTAGTCATTATTCTTATGACTAATAATTCATTTAAAAGAGTAAACAAAATGAGATATTTTTTTCTCTGGGAAAGGGAGAATGACTAGATTATGACAATTGGCAAATAATATTCAGACCCACCCTTTGTTAAATTATCAGACATTATTTTCATTTTAGTGCATTTTCAAATTTTACACGAGTTATACTTAAAATATTTTGTCATCCTTTGAAAATTTTAGGCTAAGCCATTGCCAAAAATCTAAAAAAATCATTAATTAAGAAAAATAAAAACTGAAGTGATATTTATATATTTTCTGTAATATTAATTTTTATTTACATGTTTACTGTATGCAAGAGGATAAAAACAAATATTTGGAAATGGATTATAATGATTTCAATGGAATAGAATGATTTCCATAGATTAGAATGATAGGGTGATTTCCATAGATTAGAATGATATAGTGATTTCCATGGATTAGAATGATAGAGCGATTTCCATAGATTAGAATGATATAGTGATATTCATAGATTAGAATGATATAGTGATTTCCATGGATTAAGATGATAGAGTGATTTCCATAGATTAGAATGATATAGTGATTTCCAATGATTAGAATGATAGAATGATTTCCATGGATTAGAATGATGGAGTGATTTCCACGGATTAGAATGATTTCCATGGATTATAATGATTTCAATGCATTAGAATGATTTCCATAGATTAGAATGATAGTGTGGCTTCCATAGATTAGAATGATAGAGTGATTTCCATGGATTAGAATAATAGAGTGATTTCCATGGATTAGAATGATAGAGTGATTTCAATGGATTAGAATGATGGAGTGATTTCCATGGATTAGAATGATTTCCATGGATTTTAATGATTTTGCTAATTACTAACCTATGATATTGGATTGAAAATTTACGCCCGGTACCAGGGAACCAGGTAGACCAGACATTTGAAGATTATTCTGAATAAGAGTTTTTAAGAAATTTGTATTACTGTTCAGGACGATGTTGTCCAAATGTCAAATTGCGCAAAGTAATATATTCTTGGTTTTGCTGTTAAAAAGCAATATCCAGGTTACATTGTATTTCAGAGACTCTACAATTCTTCCAAATCCTCGAATAACAAACGAGAAACACATTTTGATTGGTTTTTACTACACACTCCTAAAAGCTTTATTATATTTTATTAAGTTTTATTTTATTTAGGACATTTACCTTCCAAAATCAATCGTCTTCTCCAAGAGCTACACTGGGCAAGTTACAACATGTGGAGGAACAAAAAGTAGCCCAAAACATTTTAATTTACTTTTATATTGTATTCATTAATTGCACTATCTACTCTGGCAAAATATCAGCCAAAGTTGGTGTACTTTTAAGTTCATTTCTCGAGCGCATGTGATCTGCCATTTTGACCAGTTGTCGTCTTTAGGTAGCAACTTGTTTCCTTAATACCACATATAAAGAAATTTCAGTTAATGTACATAAAAGCAGCATGGATGTATGGCAACATTCTTTCTATTATCATTGTGGCACATGCACATAACTTAATTGTGATCTCATACAATTATTATTACGTAATTGCAAACCATGGAGTAGATGGTAATTCAGAATGACCATATATTTACATGTGTGTTTTGTTTTTGTTTTTTTTTTTGGTTGGTATTTTTCAGCAAGTTCTGATACTGGTTTTTGTTGTTGGAGGAGGAGTGGTAGGAGGAATATTGGCAATTAAAAACAGAATCAAAATGTAATTTAACTATATTTTTGAAATCCACAAGATTTGATCATATATAGTACAAATCATGTAAACGTATTTACACTGACGCAAATTTTAAAATAATTTCATTTTTTAAAATTCTTTCTTAATACAGTAATAACAAGGTTAATTCACCAGTGAGTTTTGTTTTATTAATCTACATATTAATTGTCATAACAGAATGTCCAGACTTTTACAAGGTAGTTCTGCATTTCACTAGGTCAAGAAAGTCGATATTAGATTGAACTATTACTAGTGCAATGGGAATCAAGGCACGATCGCGTAAACAAGAAGTCGCGTGCATCTTCATTCATATCCTTTACGGTTGTTTAACTAGAAATGGGATAGAGGAGTAACATACAAAGTCTTATTCTTAGCTTGTACATTTAACGTTTCGTCAACAAAAAATGATAACTTAATAAACATGAAATGACAGCTGTTATCTGGGTTTTTACATGTATGAAAGCACATAATTGTATGGAACAATAGGTATTATGTACGAATTGAAAAAATATATGACATACCATACAGAAGATTCATACAAAGACACATAATTGCCTCAAATTTATTGTTTGCCAATATTTTTCCTCATGATATTGTTTTCCCCAGGCTTTGTTTATCAATGACGACATTATCACGTCTCTGTTTATGTTTGTAGTACAGCTTCTTCCCAACAGATGGTGCGTTCCTTCTCGCTTCATACCGTGACAGACCAGTTTTCACGAGATCTCACCGTTTGCTCGACTGTGCCTAAAAATTTCAAAGTACGTTATTATTGAATTTGCCGTTTAGCATTTGTCGAGGAATTTATACAATAGTCTCCAATGGTATTTGGATGGACAAGGCATGAAAAAGGGTGATCATTACTAGTATTTGGATGGACAAGGCATGAAAAAGGTGATCCATACTAGTATTTAGATGGACAAGGCATGAAAAAGGTGATCCATGCTAGTATTTAGATGGACAAGGCATGAAAAAGGTGATCCATGCTAGTATTTGGATGGACAAGGCATGAAAAAGGTGATCCATACTAGTATTTGAATGGACAAGGAATGAAAAGGTGATCCATGCTAGTATTTGGATGGATAAGGCATGAAAAAGGTGATCCATGCTAGTATTTGAATGGATAAGGCATGAAAAGGTGATCCATACTAGTATTTGAATGGACAAGGCATGAAAAAGGTGATCCATACTAGTATTTGGATGGACAAGGCATGAAAAAGGTGATCCATACTAGTATTTGGATGGACAAGACATGAAAAAGGTGATCCATGCTAGTATTTGAATGGACAAGGCATGAAAAGGTGATCCATACTAGTATTTGAATGGACAAGGCATGAAAAGGTGATCCATACTAGTGTTTGAATGGACAAGGCATGAAAAGGTGATCCATACTAGTATTTGAATGGACAAGGCATGAAAAGGTGATCCATACTAGTATTTGAATGGACAAGGCATGAAAAGGTGATCCATACTAGTATTTGGATGGACAAGGCATGAAAAGGTGATCCATACTAGTATTTGGATGGATAAGGCATGAAAAAGGTGATCCATACTAGTATTTGGATGGACAAGGCATGAAAAGGTGATCCATACTAGTATTTGAATGGACAAGGCATGAAAAGGTGATCCATACTAGTATTTGAATGGACAAGGCATGAAAAGGTGATCCATACTAGTGTTTGAATGGACAAGGCATGAAAAGGTGATCCATACTAGTATTTGGATGGACAAGGCATGAAAAGGTGATCCATACTTGTATTTGGATGGATAAGGCATGAAAAAGGTGATCCATACTAGTATTTGGATGGACAAGGCATGTTAAAGGGTGATCCATGCTAGTATTTGGATGGACAAGGCATGAAAAAGGTGATCCATGCTAGTATTTGGATGGACAAGGCATGAAAAAGGTGATCCATGCTAGTATTTGGATGGAGAAGGCATGAAAAAGGTGATCCATGCTATATCTGATACAGATTCAGAGGAAGGGAGGAGAGAACGGACCTGGCATTTGCCCCAAATTTTGTAGGTGGGTTGAGTGGGGAAAAAATGGCCTCCTTCTGGGCCCTTTCTCCCCAACCCATCAAAAATAACACTAAGAGCGAAACAACTGGAATGTTTCTTAATGTAAGTTTTAATCACAATTAAATAGGAAATAATATTCTCTGGAAACGCTTAAATTGCGAGCCCACACTAAGACTTCTAAACCAGACATTTTGCCTGCTTTTTTATAGGTACCCACTTCCCGATCCTAAAACGACATTTCTGCATCGCTCCTGCAACTACTATCGCGGCTAGATTAAGGGACATTTGTCTTCCAAACAATACATACGCCGTAAACCTCGGCAACACAGGCCAACATTGCATTGTTACGTACACCATTTAGTGCCTAAAATGGCAAGATCAATTTATAAACGGCAAATTATCACGTTAGAATAGATGTCATAATAGCCACTCGTGACGGAAGTAAATATTTTGTTTTCATAAATGTTATTTTTTTTAAGGAATTCTTATGTGCCACCATGTCTTTCTTTATATTTAGCAAAATTAATATTGTTCAGTACATCCAAAATAGCTTTCGTTAAATTCAAATTCTAAGCAACACCAGTAGTCTCAAGAGAGCAACTCTCCAGGCCTGGATAAAATTACAAAATTAACTAATTGAGCAGAAGGTATTAATGAAGCAAATCCTTCATATCGGAGAGAACTGAGATGTACATTTAACATTTAGATTTCATAAGGTAACATGTCGTTTTTATCACAGGTGCTCGACGCGTGCTTGATGTTAAGAAAAAATACCCTGAAAACAGAAATCGTTACTGGAAGTAGCCCATTTCTACCAAGGGCTAAATAACATCATGAAAGTAATTTTACAAGATAAAATGTTTAACTTATTTTTAATTTCTGATTGTATCATTTAATATTTTTTTTAATATAAATTTCCAGAACAGAAATATGTAATTGAAGACGTCATTACATTCAAATATTAGAGCCTAATATTAAAAGAGAAGAAATTTTGCGCCGTGTTCGGAAGGATTATTAGACCCTAACACATATTTACTGCAGAGTAGAAACTAGTAGAAATGGGCTACTTCCTGTAATAATTTCTGTTTTCAGGGTTTGTGACCGTAATGGTGAAAATAAAGGTTAATTCCCCGGATTGGATTCATGCGATGGTCGTCTGAGAGTGATGCGTTAGTACGTTACTGTTTTGTTGTTTTGTTTTTTATTAATGGATATGTGAAGTTTTTCAGTCTTCGTGCAATTCTGAAGGAATAAAAGAAGAGTGAGAAAAGTTGAATCGAGCGGAGGGTTCTGGATACGCTTGCATTCCTTGTGTTAATTTATAATACCGTTAATGTGATTTCATGTTGTCAGAAATTTCGTCGTGCTTTATTGATAAAACTGCAAGACTCCTGTGATTTAGCCGACTAATTATACGTAAGTGGGTTTTTCACTATTGCATCCAAAAATGGCGTCCTTAGCCGATTGTAATACCTGAGTTCGATGTAAATAGTATGGCCTTTTCAAGACACGTAAGTTGCTTATAACTATAAGTTTTACAAATATGATGCTGAAGTTGACATTAATAGTATAAATTCATAATGTCATCATGCTCTTTATGTGGAAAATCACATTCTTTGAATGCGCGGCAAATAGGACAAGTATTCCTCCATTGTGATGTATAATGTAGCTTTAACGTGTTTAAAACGCGAAATCTGACATTATTGCGGGCGTATAAAATAAAATCACAAAATTAAGTATATTTGTGTAGTTAATTTCTTCCATTCATTTCAATATGCGAAGTTTCAATTAAATCGTATAACTGTCGATATCGGATGTGAAATTTTTGTATTTACGAAGGGAAGTCCCTGATTTCGTCATGGTGGTGTTGTTTTTGTCTGTTGATTACAGCGATTTGTCTGAAAGTGATAACGATTTTTCTGGATTCTGTTCTAACGAAATGCCAGATTTTATAAATAATGCTGCTTTAGTGATGAAGGATTTGAAATTCTGTCATCAGATATCGACATTGAAATGTCATCAGACTCGAGTGACACCAATGATGATCAGCCAAATTGATTTACAGACGTACAAGATATTGACAGAAGTCCATTTACTCAGCAGTCAGGACCGTCGAAAAGTTTGCAGGAAACAGCACCAGGACTAGACTAATTCCAATTATATTTAATTTGCAGGAAACAGCACCAGGACTAGACTATTTCCAATTAAATTTAATTTGCAGGAAACAGCACTAGGACTAGACTAATTCTAATTATATTTAATTTGCAGGAAACAGCACCAGAACCAGACTAATTCCAATTATATTTAATTTGCAGGAATCTGCACCAGAACTAGACTAATTCCAATTATATTTAATTTGCAGGAAACAGCACCAGAACTACACTAATTCCAATTACATTTAATTTGCAGGAAACAGCACCAGAACTAGACTAATTCCAATTATATTTAATTTTCAGGAAACAGCACCAGGACTAGACTAATTCCAATTATATTTTCCAGTTGGACATTTTGGTAAAATTGTAAGTGAAAAAAAAAATTGCAGCTGAACAACACGTGGATCATGAAATCAGTGATACAAGCTGGACAGAGACCAGTGTGCCTGAGATTGCTGCCTTTCTTGACATGTTAGCCTGCATGGGAATAATCAACAAAAAATTAAAAAAAACTCCTCTAGTACCTTCTTCTAAATGATATCAACATATATTTTCCTGCAGATCACCCTAAATCCGTAACAAACTTTATAAAATACGTCCAGATGAAATTCTGGCCAACATTGAGAAGACATGCAGGCTTCGAAAACATCAACCGATGGATGAAGATTTTAATACATTTCTACATTCATTGTATTTCTTTCCAAAAATAAATTGTACAGCAGACACACTCTCACATAAAGAGATTATGAAGGAAATATACATACATACCTGCATACATACATACATACATACATACATACATACATACATACGTACGTACGTACGTACGTACGTACGTACGTACGTACGTACGTACGTACGTACGTACGTACGTACGTACATACATACATACATACATACATACATACATACATACATACATACATACACACACACACACACACACACACACACACACACACACACACACATACATACATACATACATACATACATACATACATACATACATACATACATACATACATACATACATACATACATACATACATACATACATACATACATACATACAGTTGAACAATCATCAAAGAAATGATGGCGATATATGTTTATAAATATATGCATAATCAATAGTTTTACAACAATGGTGGAGAGTCATCCTGACAGTCATCAAAGAAGAAAACGATTAAGACAGTTTTAGTTTTGAATTAATTTGGCAAACCAGCTCATAGGTAGTTTCAAGTGCAAGATGGTTGCCATGCATCGAAAATCTGTAGCCCCAGCGACACTGAACAATATTGAGAAAATACTGCATACACTTAAAAGGAAAAGAATCCACCTATAATTACTGTACCAAGTATGAAGAGAAGATACGTAAAAAAAAACATATTTGGATGTGTCATTTGCAACATCCATCTATGCTGCATAGAATGGCATGGCCTGTTTCATCCAATCATGATGATTGTAGAGGAGTAGCAGTGATGTACTCCAATACAATTATAGATATTTTTTTTATTGTCATATTTGCTTGTTTTGTTCCACAACATGTAAGTCTTTGAACAAGTGATTTGCTAAATAATTGATATTTATATTCGAGATCAGCTCTTCAATGAAATGAAACATCATTAGGTATGATCATTTTTTTATCTTATAAACACATGCATAGACCTACTAGATAGATGTATATCTCCTTAATTACATCACTAATGACCAATAACAATGACTCACCATGAAATATTTGTAATAATCTTTAATAATCCCATGTATGGAAAGCAGGCCTAGTAAACGAATAACTTGATAAAATATTTTTTTGTGAAGGCGATTGAATTACACTTGAAAAATCTAAAATATTAGTAACGCGTCAAGTACGAATAATTTCAATCCCCAAATATATAATAATATCAAAACTTTGATGCTTATTTTCATTGCTTCTGACAAAACAGTACCTGATGTTTTCATCGATGATGAAATGCATCATTAAAGTTCTTCTTTGCTTGAAAAAGTACCATTTCCAACTGAATAACACTACGGTCAATAGTAAGATGGCGTCACTCATCCCATGTGGGTGCATCTACTTTTAGAAACGGATTTTTTAAGAAAAATGTTACCACACACGTTTTAATTATGTTGTAAATATAGATAATTACAGGTGGTGATAATTAGTATATACTGGTAAAATTATTTTATATTTGTTAGATATGATTTGTTTGGCTATGTTATATTATTATCATTACAAAATGTGTGATATAAGAAAACAACTTTGACCTAATATACCACATTGCTTTATCCCACGTCGCACTGTGTAATTTATTTTTTTTAAATAGCTAAATATTTAATCACAGAATGTTTATATCACGTTTTTCATGAATTTTATAGACTCCTTTAATGTAATTGCCAAATGAATTACATTTGCGGCCTGTATAATGAACATTTACTACCTAGATATTGTTATGTCCGCCATTTTTACGTTTCTGACACTTATCAGATTCACTTGTGACTTCTAACTGATATTACGAAGAATATAACGCGAACACGGCAAATAATAATGTCACCAAGTATGCTGATTCAATACATATTGGTATGTAAATATTGATGATTAATGTTTCGAAGTTTAAAACAAAGCAGCTGGTGCATCGGAAATTGTTTTTATCACGACATGATGATAAATAATGACTTAGTGTAATCGGGCATTGATAGCAAATACTAACTTGCGGTGGAAACGATTAGGTTATTTTGAGGCTATTCCAGTACTGCGAGAATATAATTTTTTGAAGATATCGTTGCCTTACAGTTTATATGTTTTTTTTTTAATGAGGCGCAAGAGTATAACGTCGAGAACGTCATATTGGAGGCACAGGTCAAAGGGTTAGATTTTTATATGGAAAGCAAAGGGTTAATTATGACGTAACAGGTTTTTGACATAACATCGTTGCCACCAACAACGATGTGATATTACATTATGGAAAATCTCGTCGTTTTTAATACGACCTTGAAAAAGAAGATTTATATAAAGGAAAATACAAAAAGATGATTCGGCGAACCACTAAAAACCGCCGTTCTGCCCTGGAGGCAGTCAGTAAAGGGTACAAGGACGAATTCATCAGGAAACGACTTCTGCAGAAGGCATTCAATGGAAATGAAAAGGGTGTAAAGACCCTGAACAAGCTTTCAGAGACAATTCATAGCGGCATGGAAGTTATGTGGAGGCAGCATTTCATGTGTGATGTCGAACTAGTCACCAGTAACAAGAAGTTACTGGCACACAGGATTATCCTTGCGACATGCTCTGACTACTTCTATGACCTCTTTGTGGAGAACCAGGAGACCTCTTTCAGTATAGATATAATTGAGTTGAGCGGAGACGTTCTGTCAGTCATTCTTGAGGCCTTATACACAGGAAGAGTCAAAGTGGAAGCTGCAAATGTAGATGACCTTCTTGTTGCATCCACCACCTTGGGCATGTATTTTATACAGGAAGCATGTGAAGAATTTCTAATGGAACATGTACAAAAAGACAACTGTCTGCAACTTCTTGACACAGCATTCAAAAGCAACCTCTGTCAATTGGCAGAAAAAGCACTCGGAGTTGCTGCCAAGAATTTTCACTCCATCTCTAAGAAGGCCATATTCCTACACCTCCCTGTTGAGCAGTTAATGGCACTTTTAAAGAGGGATGATTTAAATGGAAGCGGCGAACTTGAGTTTTTCCAGCGTATGCGGAGCTGGATTGAGGATGATAAACAGAATCGTCTGCGCTACGCTCCTGAACTGATGGCCGCCGTGCGTCTACCTTTGCTGAACCCCACCGTGGTGGTGGATCACGTGGAATCAATAGATTATCTGATGGAAATACCAGAGTGCCAGCTGCTGGTAAAGGAAGCACTTCACTACCACTGTCTGCCTGCCAGGCAATGTCTTCTTCAGGTAAGCTACATTCGAATGCGACAATATGTTTTAGGAAAGATTGTATCGCCACTTGGATAATCACACAGTAAATTAATGAATCTTTCCATCGCCCTTCCACCAGTCGTCCTTTGCATTTCAATAATCGATAGATAATGACTTGCAACTTAGAGTCATCATCTGATAAAGATTTCTAACACGACCAACAAAGGTCGCTGTGATCTCTTTTTCAGGTTCATGTACATTTCCTTTAGAATCATATCCGAGGTCTGATTTCAATACATATCTTTGCATCTTTTCTGCTGAAAAATTTGCAGCATTGACACGTCTTGGCTTTAGTATACATCGTAAATCAAAACTGGATCAATAAGATCAAAATTTCAGCAGTTACAAATACTGACTACTGGCACTGAAGTCAGAGTAGTTTTAGTCCTTCTGCACATTAACGATATTAGGACATTAGAGGGTGTGACGGATAGATACTTTTTGAGCTAGAATGCAACATTCTCCCCTTCGAACGAGATTCCACATTGTAACAAGATACTTTTTGAATGCACATTAACGATATTAGGATATTAGAGGGTGTGACTGATAGATACTTTTTGAGCTAGAATGCAACATTCTCCTCTTCGAACGAAATTCCACATTGTAACAAGATGATCCTAGTTGGATTAGATTATGGCACTGAAAGCAGATTGGTGAATGAGATGATCAGTAATAATCTAATTGAAAAGAATGAATGAATCTGACACCAAGCTCGTGAGCATATGGCCAATTTAACAAAATGATAAGCACTGAGATAACCAACCGATATCAGTAAAATAATAGCGTTCCTAACTGGAACGATTAGATCAAGTAACTTAAACGAATAACCAAAGAGAATTAAAGCAAGAAACTTATCAACTAATTGATTGATTTGTGGATTTATCACACGGATGATCGATGTTAAGAAATAAACACAAAAGCGAATAATATTATCTACCACTAAGGTTATCAAAGTATATTGAATTACATAACCCTAGATATGTGATTGTTCTATCACAAAAGGTGATTATATATATATATATATATATATATATATATATATATATATATATTGTTACGTGACAAGGGCTCATACTCAGTAACAAAGAAAAGAGAGAAAGCCAGCCAAGCTTTGTAAATTTTAACTTAACAATTTTTTCCCTAGTCAACAATGTAAAAATTGGTAAACAGGACTTACATTTTGTAAATATAATCAAAATATGATTCTAGAATAAAAACACAAGTCATATCACTAAACAGTCCTATAAGAATCCCTATTCGAGTCTCGACAACGTATGAATATGGAGTGAGATGACGTTAGATGTAGTCCAATATACGAATAACAATAATTCCTCATTTGAATCACAGTCATTGTTTCCGGATAATTCCATAATTAATTACCTTGAATATCTTTCATAATTTTTATAAGAAAGACAACTTGTTGAGTGTCCAGGAAAATAAATTATTGAATCCACAAAATCAGACGAAGAATAAAATATTATGGCAACGAATTTAAAATAGATACATAGATTCGCCTTGTTCCTTCAAGGTTTTGAATGACTCTAGCTAAACCAATATTAAAAATGCGTATTTACACTCAAAAAACATCAATTAAAATCTCGCGAGATCGGTCATGTGATCTCTTATTACGCTATTTATCTCACGTTTGCAGTACAGACCGACTTTAAAAAAAATCATAAAAATAGTTTAAAAAACATTGATCACGCGGAGAAAGTATGTCTGAGATGCTGACCAATCAATTTAACTTCCTGTTGATTTGTTACCAAAGTAAGGCGAACTAAATGCCAAACCTCACTTATTACTATTTCGTCTTAAATAAACAAAGCTTGTGCTAAAATTATATCTCACTACTAAAAGATGGAATCTCGAATAAGAGAAATATATTCATTGCAATTAAATACAATGAAACAAAAATGAAATTAAAAGTTTTAAACCTTACACAAAAGCAATTTAATCGCATATACTTAACAACTATATATATATATATATATATATATATATATATATATATATATATATATATATATATATATGAGAGCATGTGTGTGTTTGTGTGTGTGTGAAATAAAGACATAAGGAAAGAGATATCACATATATTCTGATACTAAAATACATTGATTTGATTTTCATTTAAATAGTAATACTGAATAATTTAACAACGGAACATATAACTCGTGGCATCCAGTCGACGACCACATTATGTTTTCAGTCTCACCGCTATGTTGTTTGCTCAAGGATTCAGCACTCTTGACCACCCCAGCCAGTCTGCCGAAGGAATCTCTCAATAGCCCCTTATTCGCAGAAGACTTGTTGGTCAGGAAGTTTTGGTCATACACCACTATAAAATCACTACCTACCCCCTGTTCAACGTCATCATGGACTGCAAAACAATGACTGTACGAAACCCCACGGAATCCTACGACTTTGCATTCAGTGTATGAGTTGTACACCCAAAAACTCAGTTCTACATCCAAAATCAGACCCATATTCAGCTGAAACTATATTGTCGTGTAGTACACGAGTCTGTCACGTATGCGCGTACTTGAAGCTGATTGTTGTATGTTTATAGGTTACTACATATGTATGGCAAAATATGAACGAGTTTTACGGATGAATATACTGCACGACCTTGGGAGAGCAGTTTATCCTTCCGACAAAACGAGTTCATATTTTCCCATACAAATACAGTAACCTTTTTATTATATGCTCATTTCTTATTCTTCCCAAGGCTTAAATATATAAAGAAAAATACACTGCAAGAAACAAAGGGAATAAATGTATGCCGTATTCCAAACTAAATACATAAACGTTGGTGGATCATTACACAACAATTTTTAATGAGCGCACAACTACGCCCAGATAAATATGAAGTTGGTTGCGCGCTAGACGTTAGTTTCGAAAGAAAATAGCGCCTACTTAAAATTGAAATTTGGAGTAATATTGTTAATGAATACGCATTGTAACAACTTTCCATTTGATCTGGAATTATTATCTTCTGGTATTTACGACGATTCAACGCAATCTTTTGAGTATGGTCTGGATTTATCTACATGAAGTGATTTGCATCGGTTTCCAGCAGCGTCTGCCAATTTCATGTTTTGAATTGTGTTGACATCGGCATGCGTGTTTCTTTTCTGTCATTGAATGATTCAGATCACAATGTGGGAAAATTATGAAGCCTTTCCATTGCAATTATCGAAAAGATGCTGAGGAATTTAATGTTTATTTCATTTTGAGTGCAGTAAGGAGTATGTAACTACACTTGGAATATACTCGAAATTACAGTAAAATTTCAAAATGTGTAATCCACCTTGAGAACCCATGACATGGCTCATCTAATCATCTAATTCAGATTTACAGACTTACGAAAATATATTTTTTGAGGAAATTCAGGATGCAAAATTGTAAGTATATTTTTGGCCATTTTTATTACCAGCTAAGATGGTTTATGTGTATAGCTTGCGTTTTATTGTGAGGAACATGTAGAGCGTCTATATATAGTTAAATCTGAAACATTGTATCAAAAAAGTAAACGCGGAATGTGCCAAAGCAGTTTGCATGTGTCAGTCTATGCACAGGAGTCTGCAGTTTTATCAATAAAGCACGACGAAATTTCAGACTACATGAAATCACCTGAACGGTATTATAAAATAATAAGGAATGCAACTCGACCACAACCCTCCGCTCGATTCGAATTTTCTCACGCGTCTTTTATCCCTTCAGAATCGCACGAAGAATGAAAAACTACACATATCCATTTAAAAAAAAAAACAGTAACGTACCTTCTCATCAATCTCGGACGACCATCACATGAATCCAATCCAGCGAATTATTTTCACCATTACGGTCACAAACCCTGGAAACGTGAACCATTTGAGGACGTAGCCCATTTGTACTAGTTTATCCTCTGCAGTAAATGTGCGTTAGGGTCTAATAATCGTTCCTAACACTGCGCAGAATCTGGGTCCATCATCCGTCTAGGCTTTAATATTTGAATATAATGACGTCATCAACCGTTATTTGTACTATCGGGACTTTAACTACACATTTCTGTTCTGGAAATTGATACAGAAATTATACAATGATGCATTCTGAAATAAAAAAAAAAAAACAAGTTAAACATTTTATCTTGTAAAATTAGTTTCATGACGTTATTTAGCCCGTGGTAGAAATGGGCTACTTCCTCAAATGGTTCAAGTTTCCAGGGTTTGTGACCGTAATGGTGAAAATAAAGGTTAATTCGCTTGATTTGATTCATGCAAACGTCGTCCGAGAGTGATGAGAAGGTACGTTACTGTTTTTTTTAATGGATATGTCTAAGAAACATTTGCTGGTATGTAGCCGTCCATGAAATATCTGCTTTAGTGCATTCATAAAAAATTGTTTACGTTAGAAAATAGTTCCTTTGCAAGCGGGATATAATATGAAGATGTTCAATATCGGTGAATATTGCACGATTCTGACAATGTAAAGTTAACGGAGAAAAAAGATGAGCACATCAGCTCGTCAGTACTACTGTACGAGATCAGTACTATGGTAATCAGATTCGTATTTGAATCTCAGTCCGACAAGAATAATCTTACATAACGAAAAAAAAGTCGAACATTTTCTCACACTTTCTTATAAGCAACAATTTAATTTCAATTCCTCTGTTCAGGTATAAAAAAGCGAACTTGAAAACTGACTAGAGTCTATCGAATAATACAGCGGTATACGACATAGGCCTGACTGTTAAATTTAGAGTAAATACTGAGAACATCCAATGTTCTCTTACATAGTATGAATTGCGAAAAGATAATTATATTGTATATTTCACATGACTCAAACTAGAGATTGCTCCCGTAAAGGTTAATTGTGTATGTGTATCTCAACATCTAATTAAACGGTTTGGCAGAGTCAGCATCATTGTAGTTTAACTTGAAGGTTTTGGGGGGTTGGTCAGGTTATCGGTGTATGTATATATCAACATATAACCAATACCTGGTTTGGTTGAGCAGAGCTAGCTGTAAGACATTTTGCCTTACAGACTTGGTTTTGCTCATGAAGTAACCCGTAAAATGGCCAGCTTTCTGAGTCTATAAATACCCTAGTTATGATGCAATACACAAACCCATGTATTTTGAAATAACTCAATTATCAAATAATTCACTATAGGGTAACGCTCAATATTTTTTTAAGAATGAGGGGTGGGAGCACAAATGTAGAGGTTAGCTATTATGTTTTACGGATGTAGGTCAAAACATGTATATTGGTGAAATCCAGGCGTCCATGATAATACTGTACATTTTAGTTCAGGTATAATGCATAAAAATTTTATACACACATATCACAGTACCTCATACAGACAAAAATGATTTTATAAACACGACTTTTAAAATAGGTTTTCACGGATGCTTTGTTCTTAACTATTTTATTATTACAGACAATGACAAAAAGTAGATAAAATTGTATGATCAGTACATATTTCTGGTTAAAAAAAATATAAATCTACACTCCATGACTGTAACTATAGTTTACATTCCCATACTCATACTGTCTGTTCAATGATACCAAGTTATCATCTGCTGGTGTTCTGTCACAGAATAGGACTTTTATTTGTTGCATGAAACTATTCCCCTTCAGCTTTACAAGATTCCCTCCTTAACCTGTAAATGTTACATCGAGGCGAGTGGCAAAGGTTTTACGTCATGTAATTGTATCTACACTTTTAGAGCATATCGTTCCGCATCTGTAACACTGTCAGAAGATTGCATTGCCAGGTCATGATTCATGCTGACAGCTCTCCTCTAAAGATTATATATATATATATATATATATATATATATATATATATATATATATATATATATATATATATATATATATATATATATATATATATATGTGTGTGTGTGTGTGTGTGTGTGTGTGTGTGTGTGTGAAAAGAAATCGCGTTAAAATTTTCTTATGAACTTATTCTTTTGTAGTAAAGTTTGCATTAACTGTCTATATTTGTCTTATAAAACATGTTTTTTTTGGGGGGGGTATAATTTGTTGGTTGAATATGCAAGTTAGGTATTTGCAAGGTCATTTATCAAGGTCTTCATCATTCTTCTTCTTAACCCGTTTTGACTTGATCGCCATTGCAGTCCTCGAGAACAGTTCCTCGCGCACGAGCAGTTCCGTCCTTGGTCATCATAGGTGGCGCTCCAAGGATAAAGACTGATCCTGTTCGAGATGAAATTATGAAGTATAACTTCACCAACAGTCGCTGGGAACTGTTGGCCCGTCTGCCTGAACCGCGTCATCATCATGGAGGTAACTTTAAAAAAAAAAAGAAACAGCATGTGTTGTTTCTGTGAAGAATATTGTATGAAACAAAATCGCATGCGCACTTAACATTATATCCGTTTATAACTAACTCATCGTGCCTCTTTATGCACCGTATAAACCAAACAGGAATGTTTCTATTTAAGCTAATTGTTTATTCTTCCATTGTTTATTCTTCCATATCTGAAAAACCATATTGGTTGCTATTATAACATTTTAACATATTTTTTTTACAAACAAACAAATATACAACATCTAAAATATTACCTTTACAAATATTCGTGCTGGTATTACCCTTCTCCCCGATATGTATGTGTAATTGGTGTATAATTAGAACCAAGAACTCGCTAATAGTGCTTACAATTTGCAGTAAGTTATAAAATAAACAGTGATCCTGTGAGAATTTAGGAACTGACCAAATGAAGCCTCGCCAACAAACCGTATGTTCTCAGAGAGAGAGAGAGAGAGAGAGAGAGAGAGAGAGAGAGAGAGAGAGAGAGAGAGAGAGAGAGAGAGAGAGAGAGAGAGAGAGATTTGTAGAATAACAATCTAGGTGTATTGTATGATTTTTTTAATTTGTTTAAGCCACATTCAGAAATGTTATAGATAGGATTCATATTTTAATGATGAGTTTAATACAATTTTTTTTTGCAAAACAAACTACAATAATTTGAAAGAGTACAAAGGGATACCGTCCTCATTAAATGTAACCATTTATCTCCTAACATAATATTTCACCATGTTCTAATTGATATTTGCTACTATTATATTTTTCCATGATCAATATATAAAGCCATAGTTTGATGAAGTCATAGATCTGTATCTCATGGAATGTAACAAGTTTTTCAAATGTTCCTCTCTCTCTCTCTCTCTCTCTCTCTCTCTCTCTCTCTCTCTCTCTCTCTCTCTCTCTCTCTCTCTCTCTCTCTCTCTCTCTCTCATTAGCCACTCTAAATGCATATCTCCACTAAATATTTTTTATTGCTAAGGAAGTGTGTTTTATTCTTGCTGGCCCTTTCTGATAAATATCTTGTTCGGCGTTGGCTTTCCCGATATACTACTGGATTTGTTAGTAAAGTGTAGGCTTCCATGTTAACTCTTCCTCTTTTTGTCAATATACTGTCTAATATCCCACAATGTATTGTACAGGGAGTCAGCTATATTATAATATAGCACAATGTATTTTACAGGGTGTAAGCTATATTATAATATAGCACAATGTATTTTTCAGGGGGTCCGCTATAGTATAATGTAGCACAATGTATTTTACAGGTTTTCAGATATAGTATAATATAGCACAATGTATTTTACAGGGTTTTAGCTATAGTATAATATAGCACAATGTATTCTACAGGGTGTCAACTATATTAAAATATAGCATAATGAATTTTACAGGGTGTCAGCTATAGCATACTATAGCACAATGTATTTTACAAGGTGTCAGCTATATTATAATATAGCACAATGTATTGTACATGGTGCCAGCTATATTTTAATATTACACAATATATTTTACAGGGTGTCAGCTATAGTATAATATACCACAATGTATTTTACAGGGTGTCAGCTATAGTATAATATAGCTTAATGTATTTTACAGGGTTTCAGCTATAGTATAATAGGTCCTATAGCACAATGTATTTTACAGGGTGTCAGCTATATTACAATATTGCACAATGTATTTTACAGGGTCTCAGCTATATTATAATATAACACAATGTATTTTACAGGGTGTCAGCTATATTATAATATTGCACAATTTAGTTTACAGGGTGTCAGCTATAGAATAATATAGCACAATATATTTTACAGGGTGTCAGCTATAGTATAATATAGCACAATGTATTTTACAGGGTGTCAGCTATAGTATAACATAGCACAATGTATTTTACAGGGTGGCAGCTATGGTATAATATAGCACAATGTATTTTACAGGTTGTCAGCTATAGTATACCATAGCACTATCTATTTTACAGGGTGTCAGCTATAGTATAATATAGCACAATATATTTTGCAGGGTGTCAGCTCTATTATAATATAGCACAATGTATTTTTCAGGGTGTCAGCTATTGTATAATATAGCACAATGTATTTTACAGGGTGTCAGCTATATTAAGATATAGCACAATGTATTTTACAGGGTTTTAGCTATAGTATAATATAGCACAATTCAGTTCACAGGGTGTCAGCTATAGTATAATATAGCACAATATATTTTACATAGCACAATGTTTTTTACAGGGTGTCAGCTATAGTATAATATAGCATAATGTATTTTACAGGGTGTAAGCTATAGTATAATATAGCTTAATGTATTTTACACGGTTTCAGCTATAGTATAATAGGCCCTATAGCACAATATATGTCATAGGGTATCAGCTATATTACAATATTGCACAATGTATTTTACAGGGTGTCAGCTATTGCATAATATAGCACAATGTATTTTACAGGTTGTCAGCTATATTAAAATATAGCACAGTGTATTTTACAGGGTCTCAGCTATATTATAATATAGCACAATGTATTTTACATAGCACAATGTATTTTACAGTGTGTCAGCTATAGTATAATATAGCTTAATGTTTTTTACAGGGTGTCAGCTATATTATAATATTGCACAATGTATTTTACAAGGTGTCAGCTATATTATAATATTGCACAATGTATTTTACATAGCACAATGTATTTTACAGGGTGTCAGCTATAGTATAATATAGCACAATGTATTTTACAGGGTGTCAGCTATATTATAATATTGCACAATGTATTTTACATAGCACAAAGTATTTTACAGGGTGTCAGCTATAGTATAATATAGCACAATATATTTTACAGGGTGTCAGCTATAGTATAATATAGCACAATATATTTTACAGGGTGTCAGCTATAGTATAACATAGTACAATATATTTTACAGGGTGTCACCTATAGTATAATATAGCACAATATATTCTACAGGGTATCAGCTATAGTATAACTTAGTACAATGTATTTTACAAGGTGTCAGCTATAGTATAACATAGCACAATGTATTTTACAGGGAGTCAGCTATAGTATAATATAGCACAATATATTTTACAGGGTGTCCGCTATAGTATAACATAGTACAATATATTTTACAGGGTGTCAGCTATAGTATAATTAACACAATATATTTTACAGCGTGTCAGCTATAGTATAACATAGTACAGTGTATTTTACAGAGTGTCAGCTATAGTATAATATAGCACAATGTATTTTACAGGGTGTCAGCTATAGTATAATATAGCACAATGTATTTTACAGGTTGTCAGCTATAGTATAACATAGTACAATGTTTTTTACAGGGTGTCAGCTATAGTATAACATAGTACAATGTATTTTACAGGGTGTCAGCTATAGTATAACATAGTACAATGTATTTTACAGGTTGTCAGCTATAGTATAACATAGTACAATGTATTTTACAGGGTGTCAGCTATAGTATAACATAGTACAATGTATTTTACAGGGTGTCAGCTATAGTATAACATAGTACAATGTATTTTACAGGGTGTCAGCTATAGTATAACATAGTACAATGTATTTTACAGGGTGTCAGCTATAGTATAACATAGCACAATGTATTTTACAGGGTGTCAGCTATAGTATAACATAGTACAATGTATTGTACAGGGTGTCAGCTATAGTATAATTAACACAATATATTTTACAGCGTGTCAGCTATAGTATAACATAGTACAATGTATTTTACAGGGTGTCAGCTATAGTATAATATAGCACAATGTATTTTACAGGGTGTCAGCTATAGTATAACATAGTACAATGTATTTTACAGGGTGTCAGTGTAAGCTTAATCATCCCACTTTAGCTACAGTATTTAGATTACAACCTATACAATTAACAAGGTTGACTGGCTGAAAACCATTGACGTGAAGTTTACCTTGTCGAATTTGGACTTGTTTTCCTTACCGAACTGTGCTATTTTTCCTTTCCAGTTGGGTTTGTTTTTCGTTTTCTTACTATGTTAGTTCACAGTTTCGAATTGGGCTGGTATTTTTTTGTTGCTCCCCCTCTATTTGTATTATTAATTAAAATCGTATGGTTTTAAGATAAAAACTATAAACAAGTAATTTCTTCAATTTTACTTAGAAAACAACAATAGAATCTCTCTCTCTCTCTCTCTCTCTCTCTCTCTCTCTCTCTCTCTCTCTCTCTCTCTCTCTCTCTCTCTCTCTCTCTCTCAAACATTGTTGTTTAATGTCTTGGAGGAGCTTCGAAACCTCGAAGTGAAGTTTATCATTTCGAATTGGACCTGTTTCCTTATCATACTGGGCTAGTTTTTCCTTTCCGAATGGGCTTGTTCTGCTTTTTAAATTAGGCTTGATTTTTTTTCTATTTTTACTTGGCTTGGTTTTTTTTCTTGTACATCTTTTATATAGCTCTTATAAACCACTGCTTCCGCAGCAACTTCGCTAAAACCACTGGTCCTATGTCGTAACTGAAAGCAAAAAACAGGTTTGTCTCTTAAACACGGCGAAACGTACACAATCATATACGCCTTAAAGATGATGCAAACCTACGAAATGATGTGTCCCTTAAAAATTACGGATCCGACAAAATTATGTTGTACCAATTGAATGGCCGGATTCAAAACATTAAAATAGCGCTGATATAGCGTGTAATTTTTCTCTCCACCTATATGTGTCATAACCCTTTTCTAAAAGCTTTTGTGCGCCAACCTAATCAAAATTGCATCATTTGTGCTGAGTTCCCTTGTGTGCTTACATTTATGTATGTATATGTTGAGTTAAATCGACCTTTATATAGGAGTAACCATTTTTAGGAGAATACATTACGTGTATGAATTTTCTTTAAAAAAGAAACAAAACAAAACAAATTACCATTTTACAGATCTGGCTTATATTTGTAAAAAATCGAATTTCATTATTAAACCATTTTCAGGATGCTTATGACAATAAAGTTAGTTGTGCATATTTAAATCATGTTTAAGGATAATTTATTTCAAACTGTCTTTTACTAATGTCTTAAAACTGCATATGAACTAATTTTCTTTTGAAGTTACAAAAAAAGCGAGATGCTAATGAAGCGATAAAAATTGTTTCACAGATGGAATCATCAGAGTAGAGCATGTAATCAACCTTGATTGATAGTGGATTGAGGTCCTGTCTAAATTAGGAGTCGAATTGCACGCCGGTTCTGGCGACAAGTCTATCTTTCATCTCGATGGGAAATTATGCTAAGATCATAATAGCGCAGTTTTCGGCACGTGCATTATTTTACCTGGATAATTCTTATTTATGACTTCTAGTAACGGCAAATGTGTATTGATTCGATATTTTTCGCTAATTGGTCAATGGCGCGAATTTAATTCTTCCTATTTAAGGTTCAAATATAGTCTATAATAGTCGAGATCCATTATGGGTGTTAGAACTTCGACCGAGGTATTTTGATAAGCAGATGGTTTACATTTGCGTCTGTTCACGATTTTAATAGGTCCAATTTTTCGAATATTTATAGAAGTAAACGTTTCTTTGAATTATATTTTTGTTTCTTTAAAATTTGTTGAATGTGGGATGTAATTTCAGAATATCGTTGCACGGGAAATCAAAACAAACAAGAGAAGTACGAATTTTCATAGGCACGAAGCTGGTTCTACAATATACTTGAAATGCTCCATCATTATATTGACCAGTATTGGTCATCTGGGTGGGGATGTTCGAGGTATTTACGTCAAGAGCAAGTTACTGGGTTTACGAAAATGTTTATTGCCCGGCTGAATCGATTCTGGACAAGGACTGTTATCAGGAGCTCCATAAATTTCGTATAATTAGAAAATGACCGCAATTTACATGTATTGTTTAAGAAACAGACTTTGGATACAAGACGGTTCCATGGATCAGTCTAATAGAGGTTTTCATTAGCTTTCTCTCACTACATATAAGGTCAAGGCAATGACTGATATTTATTTTAGATTGCAAACTGAAAGCCCAGAGACTTTCCCAAGCCCAGAGAGTTTTCCAAATGACCAACAATAAATTACAGACTATTTCATGTTGAACTTTACACTTTTGTGATCTCCAACCAGTTCTGAAAGTCACGTTCCGAAAATGAACCAACACACACTTCACTAAATGATGAATCAGGTCCCAAAAGCTCGTAATAGAACTTCAGATATGCTTGACCCAAGACAAATGCCGACACCCCCTCCCCTGCGGGCTCATTTATTCGTGTCATCAATGGCGACTAATTGAAACAAATTGTGTGAAGTGTTTGCGTCCCGTGAAAATCGAAGAAAGGATAATGATATTTAAAGCGGTGGTGAGTCCGAGTTGTTGCCACTCCAATGCAGAACGCCACATTTGCTTTGTAATCTGACAAGGGTTTGGTCTGGTTCAGTTGAGAGCCTCAGTTGTGATAGGTCCCCTAAATCTGTACGGTCACCATTTCGACTCAAGGAAATATATACTGAAATATCTGGAACTTTACAAAGGAATTGCCATTTGATGGTGATGAACATTCGTTACGGATTTTACGTTACTGATTAGTTCTGACATGAGAAACGCAATAAATTAACTTAATTATTTGTCCGTATCCATGTGTTGGGCTCTGAAGCGGGTGGTTAGCACAGGTAAAGAAATAATGTCCTTCTCTGACACGAAAACAAATATTCAACAATGGAGAAAAAACTTGTCTAAAATAGATCAGGAACAATTCGAGCAGTGATTCGGATTTAAAAAATTTGTTCCAGGTCCAGGCATTTGACGTGCTTTCTAAACCCAGAATGAATTATTAGCCTTTCAGTGTCTCGCTACTTGCTAGAAAGACAAAGAGTGCTTTAAACAAAACACAAAACAACAACAAACAAAAATATCGACCCAATAACTTGTCAGATTGTAGCTGCACAAGCAAAGCCAGTCTGCCCTAGATGTGATGGAAAGAGGAACACTGTGGTTCACCACGCATGGACAAATCTGTGAGTTGTCATGGCGAACACTTTGCTTTCTCTAGAAACTACCTTAAATGGCGGCACGAGAACGGAAGTTTCAAGGTGTCAAGCATGAGAAAGGTATTTTTCCGGGGACAGAAAATCAGTGACAACTCCACTTAAAAACTGCCGGCTAATCCTGCCGGAAATCAGCTGAAAAAGACATCGTCCACAGAAGATGCGTCTGTATATATCCAGACGTTACCTTGCCGTTCGATCAATCCAAGCTGGCAGTATTGAAACCAGCCAAACATGTGCTAGCAGCCACCCGAATATTGAGTGAAGCAGTAAATATGAATAAAAATGTAACAGTGTGACAGACATAAAACACAACACTACCAGAAAAGAACCAGTTGAATCTATTATACAAAAAGATCAGCAAACCGCTCACCACATCGATAAATGTAACAGTGTGACAAATAAAAACTTCAACACTTCTTGCGAAAACCCGGTTCAAGTCCTGCCAACAAGACAAAGAAGGAAAATAGCTGTCTACATTAGAAATTCTTGTTGGAAACCATACAAAGAGCGAAGTTCGGAATCCACTAAACCTCCGATCATATCGCAGGAGTCTGCAGTTTTATCAAAAATGCACGACGAAATTTCTGACAACATGAAATCACCTCAACGGTATTATAAATTAACACAAGGAATAGAACGGTAACAACAACCCTCCGTTCGATTCGACTTATCTCACGCGTCGTTTATCGCTTCAGAATCGTAAGAAGACTGAAAAACTATACATATTTCAAAAACAGTAACGCACCAAAGCATCACTCTTGAACGACCATGGCATGAATCTAATCCGGCGAATTAACCTGTATTTTCACCATTACGGTCACAAACCCTGAACAGCGCGGTCATTGCAGGAAGTAGCCCGCATTCACATTTGGTTTAAAATGCCTTTCTTTATATCCTGTTATTATAAAAGAGATATTTCGGAGATGAGGTATGTACTACCCTTCAGATAGATATTTTCAGGATATGGGTGTACAACAGTGCAGCATACTGACAGTGACACATGTTAGCATTGAAATGGACAGTTCATTATACGTTTGTTATAGACTGCATATAATTCATATTATTCATTCTCAGCTACATATATACTTAAAAAGAGATCAGATATTTCCGAAATCTAAACCTCTGTATGAACTTCTGTCAATTATATAACATTTTAAAAGTCCGAAAACATCTTTAGGGTTTTCTTATCTCTGCTGCTGCTGCGGATATCAAATGTTTAGGACTTACTGGAGCATAAGCTAATATTCGTTCCACATAATAAGTATGTCAGGAGCAAGTATTAAAAAGCCCTGATTTAATACGAGTTGTGGAAAATGTAGATTTGGGTTCATATTTGGTCTGTGACTGTTTTTTTTGTATGAATCATCGTACAAAACATATCTGACAGTGCTTGACACAAACACAGTCAGTGACTATACATTGTTTGGGAATATTTAGAACCTTGAGTCTAATGAACTGTTTCCGATGAACGAAATAAGGTCTAGAGTTTACTGGATCCTCTAATCTACCTAATTTGGCATATTGTGGTGTTTAAGCACAACTAAGAAAGCTTGTACACTCAGAAATCAAATCTCACTCTACTGTATAAGCTAAGAATTCTCTGTCAATTAAAGGCAACTAAATTCAGACTGGGCGATACTTCAAAATTTTATATTCCTATAGTTAAGACCTTCATTATTTAGTTACATGACATCTCAGCCTTATATCGTGACCATATGTCGCATCACGCAAACGGTTCAAAAGCTGAAGAATAGCTTGTAGATACCTTTGCAATGCCAAACATTCCGAGCCGGTTACCGAATACAGCTTCCACTGCAGATATTGCAGACATATTTTACACTTTGAACTATATATGGATATCTCACATAAAATTGTCATCATGTTTTCGGATTCAATTTCCACAGTGAAAGTCTTACTATATCTTAAATTCAGTAACCAGTTAATAATCCAGGTCTTTCGGAATCATAAATTTCATCATACACCCTAAAACATGCATAATGTCTTATTGGCCGACTAGTGACATTCGTAGTAAAGGTCATGACCATCAGGATATGCTGTCATGTGTCCTTTCTGACTGGAAGATTTTATACAGAGACTTTAAAAATTAAATCAATTGGCATGTTCTATACACCTAGCAAAATATGTGAAAAGAAAACTCCACTGACAGGCTTTGGGACATAAAACCCATAATTGGAAAATGGTCTCCATCACCCAGAACATATAGTAGAGATGTGGTATTGTGCCAGTCAGGTACAAGATACGCATGTCCGACTCATGGCTAGTTTCTGAAGGGTGAAGGTCCAAGATAGAGAATACCTTGCCGGTATCCACGAACAACGCAACAGTGATACAGATGGGTGTTTTAATTTTATATTATTTCAGTTACGATCCTCTCTATGATCATGTCCAAGCAGTGAAAATCTTGGAATTTTTTTTAAGAAGAATGCGATTTATATAAAAACAATCTGGCCATTTTACTCTCCTGTATTTTTTTATTTAGGATTTTTTTTTTGTAATTTACATACCTCTGTATTTTATCATGTAGGACTACATAGTTGATGTTTTTGGAAAGAGCGTATCTCCCTGAAGTGTTTATATTTCTTGTCGCACTCATTAGAACCTAACTTTTACTTGTTGCATCATAGCCAGGCTTGTGCTTACGTGCCGCTTAGCCCTAAATATAAATTCCTAAGATAATGTCAGTACAACAAAAATCACATATTGCATGCTAGAAAAGAAAAAGAAAAAAAAATATTTTGAAATTATTAGCAACTTTTAAGAAGGCAGTAATTATGTTGTCCTACCCATCCAGGTATGGTGTGTGCATATTGCTAAGTGTGTGTAATTAAATGGATTGTGTGTTAGTTTTAAAATTCTTTATATTTTATTTTTGTTTTGTTACATTTAATTGTAATGATTATTTTCAGAGATTCAAAATTCTTTCTCAGAAATTATGTTTATCTAAGACGTAAAAGTATAACATTTGCAATATTTATAGTTTACCTTGCTCCGGGGTAGTGTAAGTGCTACGCTAAAACGATTTCAAGGTCATTTCAGCTAATCTGGATAAACAGTGTGTTAGTTTTAAATTTGTTTCCTATCGATATGGTTCTTCCTACGTGACGAATTGCATTTTTCTTATTTCTTATTGCGTGTCGCAAGTGTTAGCAGTCTGTCCCGCGAGAATCAGATAATAATTAGGGTGAATATATATATATATATATATATATATATATATATATATATATATATATATATATATATATATATATATATATATATATATATATACCCTTTTCTGAGCTTATCAGTTAGTTGTATTCATAATACCTTGAAGGCAGGATAGGTTATTTTATTGTTGAAACCAGATTGTTTCTGAAGATTATTTGTTTTTGGAATTTAATAATTTATTCTCTAAAAAAACCAAACAAAGTGTATTGTTTTATAAATTCTGGAAGAAAGAAATTTAGTGGAAATTTGTTCTGGAATTATTCGGAAACAAAAACTGTGATTTAATTGAGGAATTGTTGCTATTTTGTACAAGGACTACATCTAACGTTATCGCATTCCATATTGGAACGTCGTCGAGATTCGAACATGGATTTTAATATAACTATTTAGTGATGTGACTTGTATTTTTCATTCTTAGGAATCAATTTTGGATTATATTCACAAAAAGTAATTCTAATTTTAAATTGTTTTCTAGGGAAATAAATTATTTTGTTAAAATATACAAAGCTTGTTGTCTTCATTATTTTCTCTTATTATTATACGAGCCTATACGTAACATTATGTAATGTCGACTATCGTATATACTGGCTTATGAGCTGAGTTCTAACTGCAAACAACAATAGCTATAAAACGCCTTCAGATGAAGCCTATATTGTTTATTCGACTGATTAATCCTAACAAGCTGCACAGACCCAGATCTACAGGCTCAGTTTGCTGCTGGAATCGTCTTATAATCCAGTATATACGGCAACTACTACTCCATTTGCTATGAACGAGAATCTAAACTTGACTGATTAATAGATAAGTGCACAGTTATTTTTGGAATTTTAAATCACTCTATGCTATTATAGGTTGCTGGGATGGGGGAGAAGGACGCATATAGTTGTAATGGAGGGGGTGTACTGATAATTAAAAAAGGATGACGACAGTGCTGTTTGCTGAAAACTTTTAATTTAACGGTAAACAACAATACTCAAGACGAACGTAGGATAGCTAGGTAGATTTTCCAGCTGTATAATGAAACAGTAAAAACAACAACATATTAATGTCTTTCATCCCAATCATTCGAAAGGTTATATTCAATCTGTCAAAACCCACTACTCAATACAAATAGTGTCTAATAATCGCGAGCTGTAGACGAGTTTCTGATTATGGCGTCACACTAGCAGTGATTCAGAAACGGATTAGCTGATTTCTATTGGATTAAATCGTTTACAAATAAAAACATTCGTTGTAGCTTATTCGTTGTAAACAATGCATAATATTTCATTCTCAACCTGTATATTGTAATCAACTTTTACCTCAACATTATTCTAAGAGAAATAAGTGAGTAAATCAACGTGAAATGTTAAAAACAAAAAGAATGTGTGCTGCATTTTTTTTATTATAAATATAACATTTTTCATCTGACAAATGTAGGATTGGTGATAATGTGAAACTTTAATACTTTTGTTCAATATATATATTTTTCAAAATGTTTCACTTCCAAATTTCCGAAGAAACCGATCACATTTTTTAATGGCATGATAGTTCTGAATAATTGAAGTAATAATAACAAGAAGAAAAACAAACATGCCCTCACCCTAAGGTGATTAACTAATGTTGAATGGCCGATAGCTTCAACAACCCACGCGTTTTAGCTACAAACGATAAATTACAAGAAAGCATGGATTATTTCAAAGCGAATTGTTATGTGCTTCTTCTTGTCGATATCGGAATGCTTTGTTCAGTTCGGCGAGAAAAGGCACGAACAACCTATTACAGCTAATTTTTCGAATGTAAATTCTTATTTAGGAAGCTTTTGTCACAGGTGTACAAGTCGGGATATTATTATCGTTTTTGTTGTTTCTATTATTATTACTATTGATGTTGTCACTGTTATTATTATTATTATACATTCAAAATATGCGATAAGAATTTGTCGCTCTTTCTACTGCCGCACAGTTCATCGAAAAAAGCTTGATATTTAAAATGGTACCTAATCATGAAAATAAAATGTTTATAGTGAATGAGGGAGAGGGCGAAGCCATATCTAATACAAAGTGAGGTTAGAGGGTAAAAACCACATATAATACAGAGTGAAGATAGGTGGGTTAAAATCCGGTCTAATACAAAATAAAAATCCGTATAACAGAGAATGTAGATAGGGGTTAAAATCAGTATAATACAGTGTGAAGATAGGGGGTTAAAAACCGGTCTGCTATAGAATGAAGATAGGGATTAAAAAACTGTATACTATAGAGTGAAGATCGGAGTTAGAAACCTGTCTAATACAGAGTGAAGATAGGGATTAAAAGCGGTCTAACACAGAGTATTGTTGTTGGGCTTAACGCCATTTTTCAGCACACGATAGGCTATACACGGCGGCCAGTATTAATGGTGGAGGCAGAAACAGGAAAATTCTAGGAAAGAACCACCGACCCACGAGAAGCTACTGGCAAGCTTTCTCACATATCCGCATTCGCCGAATCTTAGACGCGAACCCACGCTGACACAGGTGAGATGGCAATATTCCGTAACGGACAGCGCTTTAGACCACTCGGCCACTCGGTACCCCTTTAACACAGAGTGAAAATAGGGGTTAAAACTTGTCTAACACAGAGTGAAGCTAGGGGTCAAAAAACCGTATAATACAGAGTGAAGATATGGGGTTAAAATCCGGTCTAATACATAATGAAGATAGAGGTTGAAATCCGTATAATACAGAGTGAAGATAGGGGTTGAAATCCGTATAATACATAGTGAAGATAGGGGTTGAAATCTGTATAATACATAGTGAAGATAGGGGTTGAAATCCTGATAATACGGAGTGAAGATAGATGTTGAAATCCGTATAATACAGACTGAAGGTAGGGGTTGAAATCTGTATAATACAGAGTGAAGATAGAGGTTAAAAAGCGATCTAATACAGATTACGTGCTCTATCTACCCCAAAAAAGGAAACCAAATTAATTAAATAAAATGTTGGGGCCCTTACATTCAACAGGAGTTTTTGTCTTCTCCGCAACCTTGGCCTACAACAAACCAACCATGGTCCTTAGTTTGCATGATGAACTACTAAAACATGAACTACTATACCGGGTACGTACAAAAGCCAAAATCGAAAAAGATTCTGAGAATTCCTGTTTATTTCAGAGGAAGCCACACAAGTACTATTTTGTCATTTTTTGGAGAAAATGGGGTCCTTATGAGAAACTGGAGACAACCTGAGGTAACCCCTGGTGACGAGTGGTCAGTGAGCTATCAAATTGTTGTTCTTCGTCTAGCCAATGGCTCCCTTCGCTGGCTATTGAGGGGTCATTAAAACTTAGCACAAGCTCTTGAATCATATTTATTGGCCGCAAATTAAAAGAAATGTTTCTAACTACCGTAGATCTTGTCATGCTTGCCAGATGAGAACCCAGTCACGATATACTAAAGGCTCATCTGCAGCGTATTCCTGCATTTATCGAACGATTTAGCAAAATAGTGGTAGACTGTATCGGTCCCTAATCTATGATCAATACTACACAATCAATATTGTTGACCATAATGTATACGCCCATAACATTTCCAGAGGAAATTCCTTTGAGGAATGTTATAACTAAACCACAATATAAGTTGAATAAAGAGTTTAATATTTATTATGGCCATCCACAGTCTTTCAAATTTCAACAGGGGTGTAAAAGGTCGCCCAACTGAGGTTTTGGTTGTGGGGACTGGGGGTGGGGCGCTTCCATTATTTATTTAGATTTTTGTAGAAGTCCCACCCAGGCTCGATTTTGGTTGGAAGTTGATTTAGTGAAAGTTAGATCTACAGCTCCGAGTCCCCAGTCAGTAATGCCGACGGTTATATGATTAAAGATACAAAATAGGGTGAAATTCAATAATAACATTTAATAACAATTAAATGGTCAATAATTCGACTTTCCCAATGCACTTCTTCCATTCGACCCTTTTCTATCCTGTCGCATCATTTGATTCGCAGTGTGAGAGATTTCTGTCAGTCCTTGTATTCTACTCATCTGTGTATTCATTTTTATCTCCTAATTCCGTCTCGTCCTCCCTGACTTCCTCCAAGTTCCTTCTCCACATCCTTTATTCCCTCCTCTAGACCACTTTCCTCCTCCTTCCCTTCTATCCCTCTTTTATATGTGGGCTACACGTTGTCAACTCGGACTGCACTGTCAGTCTCACTTCCGTCTTTCCCTTAGAGACTCTGGATACGAACTTGCATCGGAAGTTCTGTCCCCGAAAAGCTTCCTATGAAAACACAAGGATGGTACAATATTTTCCTCAGCGCTCACATCTCACACTACACACTGCGTATCATTATATAAGGCTAGTAAATTTCACTGATCACGCATTCATTCACACCGAAATACGCATACATTCTTGTATGATTAAAAAACAACTTAATAACACAACATAAAAAAGCACGGTATTAATTACTCTTATATATACAATAATAAACTGCATCACATCCGTACATGCTAATAATTCCATCACAAAAAAGCAACAATCAGACGCATAAAAATATACAAACAAATATCCATGCTCTGATATATTCAACCATCTATTGTAACTAATCGTATATACATCAATCATTTTCTTAAACTCCAATTCAAACATACGTAACCTCTTAACATAACGCATTACTAAAGGTACTGGTTACTACGAAGATATCTACCAGCGAATTACAATATTAAATTAAATATTGACAAACTAGCAATCTATATAATTCTCTACGTAAACTCAAATTCATGTCTCAAATACGCTTATAAATGAAATACTGCAAGGTAATTCTACATACTAAAACAATCACAGTAATTACTTATACATGCTACAAATATTTAGAATTATAACGCCGTAATGTTTTGCACAAATTGAGCAAATAGCTTACTGACCTTGTCGAAGCTGTTCTTTCTCTTACAATTATGGTCATAAGATTCCCGCCAAATTACGAATGGCTTCTCTCTGAGTATACTTAATTCTTATAACGGCAAGATGTAACTCTCATAATCTGCCAGGTATACCGATAAATTCATTGCTCGTTTAAGCTTTTTTTTCGATCTAAGATTTAATCACACCCTCTACCTTAATTCCGATTGGATATCGATGGGGAATGTCCCAATCAAAATTAGTTGCCAATGTATTCTCGCTTGTCTGTCTACGTGGCGGGTGAGAACACGCCCCGTTCATCTTGCAGGATTTATTTTGATCCATGGACCAATATTTAACGCCTGGGTGCGAGGACTACAAACCCTTGGACTGGCGGCTATTCTATAATCTGGGTGACTGGCGACTTGCATGATCGATTAACACTGCATGTGTAGATGTTTACACATCAAACGCGGTAATAAATGCCCCAGTTTATATATATATATATATATATATATATATATATATATATATATATATATATATATATATATATATATATATATATATATATATATATATATATATATATCCTGATACCTGAACTGAGAAACGTGACATGGGGGTAAAATGATATCTCGGGAATTTTTCAACAAGTTATGCATGAATCAGGCATCCAAGAGTTTAAATCTTCTGCCAACTACCTGAAAGTCAAAGGGCTTTATAAAGATTTCATCAGACTTGGAAAACTATGACAAAGTGGTATGATGCAAGAAAAGATTGAGATGTGAGTGTTCATTTGATGTTGTTTCTGTTAGTGAATCAATTCAATAGTCATTATGTTGTAATCCTTTTGAACTAGTTTTTAGACGTACTGTTTCTTAGAGCTTTGAAATTTTGTAATAGACACTTCATTCAACCAAAGATTCAAAAATTAATCTTCATATTCTCTCATTTGTAGATTTTATTATTAATTAAAGGAAGTAATAATTTAATGACAATATAGTATTATGTTAATATTTACCCTGACCTTGTGTGAGATTGTTGTATACCATACTGTACCTCCAGATAATGATAGTATTCTGGCCTTGTATACAGACAACAAGATTGTCATGGTTATGAACTGACTATTCATCTTGTGCTATGGCTGACATCAAGAGTTCGAGTTTACTTCATTCTCCTCTCCTTTGTCAGCTGGCATATTCATCCCTAATGTCGTACTCCAATGTAGTGTTATCAGGACGTAGATCAGCCGTTACAATTCATAGGTCCAGAGACATCGTCGTATGACGCAAGCCAAAATCCTGGATTTTAGTCCGTATCTTGCTACGAAACTCCAGAGAGACAGAGACAGACTAAAACATGCACACAGAGGCGGCCTTTAGACATTTTCATATTTGCTTATTAATCGATTTAAAAAAAAACTTTAATAAGTTTAAGAAACAACAAAAACAAAGCATTAAATGCATTACATAATATGTGCCCTGTAACCAAGAAATTTGTCGTATATTGTCGACAGGTTGTTGCAACTTCGTATCATTGATTATATAATCACTGTAGATAAATCCCAAGGATAGTGTACACATACCGTTACGACGACTCATAATCTTGTAGTTTTTTTTGGTGTAAATTCAATTTCAATTTTTCATCCAGCCCAAATTCTTTATCTCTGTCACTCCATATTTCAGTGTATGTTGTCCCTTTTGCATGGGTTTGGGTGGGGAGGAATTGTTTACCATTTTAAATCCATTTAGAAAAGTAAGAGTATTGATACTTTTTATCGTTATTATTTCGAAAGAAAACACAATATATATATATATATATATATATATATAATCTGTATTCAAAATGCTTTGATGTTATTGTTGCTGTTGCAAGGTTTAACGCCATTTTCAGCACACGACCGGCTATGCATGGCAGCCATTTTTAATGGTGGAGAAAACACCAGGGAAAAACCCCATGAAAAACCAACGACCCTTTAGAAGCTACTAACAAGCTTTCTCACATACCCACACTGGCCGAATCCGAGACTCGAATCCAAGCAGACAGAGGTGAGATGGCAGTGATCGCTTTAAAGTAACTTAAGAACAAAATAATAATAATAATAATAATAATAATAATAATAATAATAATAATAATAATAATAATAATAATAATAATAATAATAATAATAATAATTAATAACATTAATTGAATCATGTAATTTTATGTAGCGTTCATCATATTATTAGCTACAGTTAGTGCTTGACGGCTATAATATGCAGATTTCTAAAATTAACAAAGTTCGTGAAATGTACCATTATAATAAATTTATACACATTCAGGCATTTCCTAAATGTAATTTATAGACGTCTAAATTTTGAATAATATTGGCATTCTAACAAAGTGATAATCGTCTTTGCAGCGCATTACAAAAATGACGATTCCTTTCATCCAGTGATGTGGATTACAGTCTTCCATTTTCTATTTAATAAATCCCCGATGTCCATTATGAGGGAGGCTAGTAAACTGCTCCGTCCTCCTGCTGTATGCTATCCAATTTAAGGCTAACGATGTAACTAGACAGACTCTTGCCTCTAAAAATCGTTAAATAGGAGGATTTAAATAAATAAATATGCAGTTTCGTTTTTAGTCATTAGACGTGGCGATGCAATAACAATTTTATTACCTTATGTTGCTCACGTACTGCTTAATTTAATATATTAAATAAGACATATATAATTCAATTATTTGACACTGTTTTTGGTATGTCGGCTTAGTATTCAAGACA
The DNA here is from genome assembly GCA_016746295.1 of Potamilus streckersoni. NCBI lineage: Eukaryota > Metazoa > Mollusca > Bivalvia > Unionida > Unionidae > Potamilus > Potamilus streckersoni. The sequence continues at coordinate 1,760,191 of JAEAOA010000328.1, read as the reverse complement.
ACACTGAAATGTAGTAGCTTTCTGTCTTCCACAGTGACGGATTTGTAGAAAGCGAGGTTCCAAGATATGGGAAGCTATAGAGGCCATATTTGGTATAAAATAAATTTGAGGGGTTTCTTCAGACTGAGTTCAGACTTTGGGGCCCTAAGCTGTAGCTTGTTTAGCTTATGCTTAAATCCGGAACTGGTCTTCCACTTCCTCGCCTGAAAGATAGCTTACCGAAGTTACCCACACAATTTCTCCATTCCCCCATTTGCAGCTTATTCAAAACAATATACAAGGCAAAAACAAAACATTTTGAAATTATCGAACTGTTATTCTATATTTTTTTTAATTCTAATGAAGATAAATATATTGAATCCCAACAGGGTCACTATATTTTATTGCACACATCTAAATTATGCTGTCATCCAGAGAAGTATGTGTATACTATTCTGAACCTTAGTCTATAAGAGCCATACAAAAGGAAGAGGTCGACTCAGAAAATATGTGACCATTTTTGGCATGTACATCAGAAATGCGTATTGCGCATCGAGATTTTGTATATTCGGAAGGTATGGCTTGTAAGAAAATGATAAACACTTTCGGCATTACATAGCCTGTTTCTTGACAACTTCGATTCAGGACATAATAAAAGATTTATATTTTAAAAAAAAGAAAACTTGTACGGTCGTTTACAGTCACTTTATTGCATCGAACTGGAATTTATATTAATCATTTATGTTTATGTTTAGTGGCAAAATTTTCTTTGAGATTGACTGTGTTAGTGATAAATTATCAAATGTGACTTTTTTCTGGATTGATGGTGTTTATTTGTTGGGTGTGTGTGTGTGGTTTTTTTTGTTACGGTGACTGATTTATAAATTGGACAGTAAGAAAATATTGAATTGTCGATTTGGCTAGACGTCTTTAATTGTTCCCAATAGTTCGATAAGAACACCTTTATCCGGAATAAGAAAGACGTGTTTGTTTTCTCGTAAAATTTATTGATTCTTACTCCGTTAATATTTAGAAATGCTAACCGACCAAAAACTGCATCTAAAATGTTAGAGGTAGACTCCCCTACAGCGAGATCTGAGAGAGTCAAGTAACACTGCAATAGCATGTTTGCTAATTGGTTAAGTCATTACAGTGGCGCCAAGAATGCACGTTTGTTTTTTGTTTTTTTGTTGTATGCATATTGGAAGATTATAGTGCAGAAACACATTTGTACTAGCAGGTTTCGAGATTAAATTTTGGATCATAATATCAGTTATTAGCTGCACATTCTGTTTAACAAGTTTACGAAACTTTTCATAGTGTGAGAAAATCAGGCCTTTCATGATCAACTGTCCATTTTATCAAATGTATACCTGAGACTTGTCAGCCTTTTATACATGCAGGATCTTCCATTTTTTCAGCATAGGCTTTTTTTATGGTTTTAGCAACTTAATATTTTGCCAGGTGGGGTAGGGATGTGCAGTTTGCGTGATTCTAGAGACAGCTATTATTAAAGGATAAACTTTGCCGTGACAATGTTTATACTTAAACTGGTCCTGTTTCTTCATTCTTTGACAAGCTTGAAGGTGTTTCTGTTGGTGATTAAGAAGTTTAATTTCGATAGTAAATGACTGCAAATTTTAGATGGTATATAATCATTCCCGGTCGTGACCAAAAACTGTTTAGTGCTACCCAAGTAAATCATTACTTTTTATTCGGTAAGATGTCTGTCTCTTTGTAGATAATCTTCTATGATCTTTATCCAGAACTTTAAATACAACTTTCTTACTTTTCACTGAGAATTTTCTCCGGTCTGATTTGTCATGTGGTAAAAGTTTTTAATTTCATTAGCAAAAAATAATAATAATAATAATAATAATAATAATAATAATAATAATAATAATAATAATAATAATAATAATAATAACAACAACAACAACAATAATAATGAGGACTTTGTATAACTCCTAATCTTTATAAGCTCTAAGCGCTTTACAACATCTGACAACACTTAAAACATCAGATGATTACAAAAATAAAAACAAGCACCACGAAATTAGAAAACAGAAAACGTGCTGTAAATATTTAAGGTAAGGAAACAATATTAGGTCTTTAGGTCTATTCTTGGAGTTGAAATAGGTGAGTTTTAAGAGCGCTATTAGTGCTACCCAAGTAAATCATCTCTTTTTATTCGGTAAGATGCCTGTCTCTTTGTATACATTCTTGTATCATCTTTATTCACTGTGTCTATGTGTCTAAGTTCAGTGGGCAATTCTTTCCAAGTTGCTGGGCTCTGGTATGCAAAAGAGTGTTTCCATATAATTTCATTTTCATAGTGTGAATAATGAGAATATGAGTATCAGAATAAGAGCGTAAGTATCTAGCTGGTGTATACACATGGGTGAGGTCAGATAGGAATGTTGGAATTTTTTGTTTTTAATTCTGGATCGAATGGATAGCCAGTGTAGGGTACAGAGCAGGGGAGGCGTACTTTGATCGTGCATATGTTCATGACATGTTGGTGCAATGAAAGAGAATTGTAGGGAGTAACACCTAGGTGTCGTACTGACTGTGAATTTAATGTTGGTGTTGCTGGTATTTGTAGCCTGAGGTAAAGGCCAGTTTTTGTGTTGTAATCAGGATGGCATCAGTTTTATCTGCAGCTTGTTGCATGTCATCCATGATTTCACATCGGAAATGCACCTCTCTACATCTTGAATGCTAGCGTCAACTTCAGTTGGCTGGCTAGATTTATATATTTGTGTGTCAACAGCATATAATTGGTGAGACACTGGATGATGATCTATGACACTTGAGAGTGGCTGAGTGTATAGAATGAAGAAAACATGTCCAAGAACAGACCCCTGTGGAACACCACAATATAGATCAACTGGGCTGGAGTGTTTTCCATTTACAGATACAATTTGTGTCCTGTTGACCAAGTAGGACTTGAACCATAGTAAGGCCATGTGTCAAATGCTGCAAACTAATCAAGGAGAGTGGTGACTGTAATCTTTCCATCATCCAAAGCAGAGAGGTCATTAACTACTTTTAGAAGAGTAGTTTCAGTACTGTGGCAAGGGTCATATACAGACTGTACATTGCTAAAAAGATTGAATTCATATGAGATACCAGTTGGGGTAGAATAATTTTTTCTAAGATTTTTGACATGAATTGGAGATTAGAAACTGGGCGGTAATTTCTTCAATCGTTATGGTCTAATGTTGTTTTCTTCAGCGGAGGTTTTACAATGGCAGTTTTGAAGAATGATGCTAATTCCCCGGATGAGAGACGAGTATTAATAACATCAGTTAGTTAAGGCAATAATGGATCTAAGCACTCAAACAGCAGTGATGTCGGAATCGGATCAAGTTGAAGTGACTTGGATGCACTCTTCATCACGATTGTACGTACTAAAATCCATAGAAACAGTAATGAGCCAGTATGACAAAAAAAAAAAAAAAAAAAAAAAAAAAAACAGGAGAAAGCGAAAGAGATACTACACAATTTCTCTTTTTTTTTCAGTGGCAGTACTGAACGGATTCCTGTATATCGCTGGCGGGGAACCCCAGAACGAGCACGGAAATCCCGTCAACACGATGCACCGGTTTGACCCCAGGAACAACACGTGGCTGTCTGTTGCTTCCATGAAACATGCCAGACAGAGTTTCCAGTTCGGTATTCTGAATGGGATGATTTATGCTGTAGGTACGAACGACCAATCTAATTGTGGTGTAAATAAATGGTTCTTATTACATGAAATATGTTTGCTTTCTAAAGAGACCGTGAAGCAAAATTGTGCATAGGGATACCTTGTGGTTTTGCAGACAACGTTCCATTGCATCTTTAGTCGAAGTTCTAATTCCCAATTGTTTTCATCACCATGTCATCCTTCTTACGTGCACAAAGACGATGTAATATTCTGAGTTTATATCACAATGTCTTTCTTTAATAATGATATTAAATGACGCCGAATTGTATAGAAAACAACATTCATTAGATAAGTGTATTGTTTATTACCTACATATTACTTTAAGAATACAAACAAAATAAAGAAAAATAAACAACATAATAAGATTACAGATGGAGAATAATGAAATAATTGCTATGCAAATATATCAAGAACATGTTGTGACAATATTCAAACGACATAGTTAAAAGAAATTGCTTAATTTGGCCTGGATATTTTTGTACCTTTTCTTCCCCTTTATTTTATCAGCAGTTTGATTCAGTCCATGCAATTTAATCCTTTTTACGGTGAAGAGTCATCATTTTCGCAGTGATAATGGCATTTATGTTTAAAAAAAAAAACAGATGTTTTCCGTTGTAAGCAAACGAATGTTCAGCCAACAAGAGGAAAACGTGCCTTCAAAAAAATTTTCGTCTCCCCAATGTTGATGATATGACATTTTCATATCCGGACAAATGCAGAATATGGCAGTCAAGAAGTGGAACCAGAAATAATGCCGATTAGTTCAAATATATGAAGTTCTCGTTCTCAAACTTATTATTCATAATCACGTATCAGTACAATCAGACACTTATTTTCAGGCTGACTCGACATGATCACCTAACATTAATGGCGGCGATAGGACAAGGTTCTTTAGCTGCTATCCTACTTTGTTGCAGAGAACAGTGTCTGTCAGTCACTAACCTGCTAGCTTTCCTCATCCCACCTCTTAAATTGAAACAAACTATAAACTGTACAACTATTGCCCCCATTACACTAAACTGACACAAACCATAAACTGCATAAAAATTGCAACTGTTACACTAAATTGAAACAAACCATAAACTGTATAAAAGTTACCCCTGTTACACTAGACGGAAACAAACTGTGAACTGTATAAAATTGCCCTCGTTACACTAAATTGAAAGAAAATATAAACTGTGTAAAAATTGCTCCCGTTACTCTAAACTGGAATAAACTATAAACTGTATAAAAAAGTGTCCCTGTTTCACTAAATTGAAACAAACTATAAACTGTATAATTGTCCCCGTTAACTAAACTGAAACAAACTCTAAAAGTGTAAAAATTGCCCCCCCCCCGTTAGATTAAACTGAAACAAACCATAAACTGTAAAAAGAAGAAAAAAATGCCCCCTTATCCCGTTACACTAAACTGAAACTATAAACTGTATAAAAATTGCCCCTATTACACTATGGCGAAGGTGAAAAGCTATGAAAATTTCACCTGCTAAAAAATGCGTATGACTGCACCACTTTGACATGCACAAGGGGTCAATTTGTCCCCTCCTCCCGCGCGCCGCCACTGCCTAAGAAGACCAATACTTTTGTTCAATATACAAAACTGATATGAATATTAATCTTTCAGTCGCTAAATATAAGCTTGCCATATAATAATAATAATAATAATAATAATAATAATAATAATAATAATAATAATAATAATAATAATAATAATAATAATAATAATAATAATAATAATAATAACGAGGACTTTATATAGCGCCTAATCTTTAGAAGCTCTAAGCGCTTTACATTTGACAACGCTTAAAAAGAATATGAAAAACAAACCATATATAATAAATGATTACAAAATAAAAACACACACCACTAAATTAGAAACAGAAAACATGCTGTAAATTTTTAAGGTAAGGATACATTAAAAAGAAAACACTATTAGGTCATTGTGACTGTTCTTGCAGTTAAAATAGATGGGTTTTAAGGGCGCTCTTGAACGAGATCACTGTGTCTTTGTGTCTAAGTGTAGTCTGCAATTCGTTCCACGTTGCTGGGCTTTGGTATGCCAAAGAACGTTGTCCACATGATTTCAACTTCATAATGGGAATATTGAGAATGCGAGCGTCAGAAAAGGAGCGTAAGCATCTTGCAGGTGTATACACATGGGTGAGGTCATATAGGTATGTTGGATTGGAGCCCGTCAGTGAAACAGAGCACAGAGATCAAATTTAATTCTGGATCGTATGGAGAGCCAGTGTAGGGTACAGAGCAGCGGAGAGGAATGCTTTGATCGTGGTACTCTAAGGATGATCCGAGCAGCATGTTTTGAACATTTTGAAGTTTCTGAAGTAGATATTGAGATGAACCAGACAGAATGGAATTACAATAGTCTAGTCTTGAAAGTACTAAGGAACACACAAGTGTTTTTCTGGCATCAACTGAGAGATACTTGCGAATGGAGCTGATGCGTATCAGCTCAAGATATGCAGCTCGGCACATGTTCATGACATGTTGATGCAATGAGAGAGTACTGTCAAGAGCGGCACCGAGGTTTCGTACTGACTGCTTGAATTGAATGTTGGTGTTGCTAATATTTATTGTCTGAAGTAAAGGATATGAAAGAGAAAGTCTTTGTTTTGTAATCATGATGGCTTCAGTTTTATCATCATTTATCTGCAGCTTGTTACATGTCATCAATGATTTCACATCGGAAATGCACCTCTCTATGTCTTGGATGGTAGCGTTAACTTCAGCTGGATGGCTAGATTTGTATATTTGAGTGTCATCAGCATACAATTGGTGAGACACTGGATGATGATCTATGACACTTGAAAGTGGATGAGTGTACAAAATGAAGAGAACACGTCCAAGAACAGACCCCGTGTGGAATACCACAACATAGATCAACTGGGCTGGAGTGTTTTCCATTTGCAGACACTGTTGACCAAGTATGACTTAAACCATAGTAAGGCCGTAGCGTGAATGCCAAAGAAACACTATAACTAATTATCTGTTCCTTTATTTGGCAATAAATTCTAACATCAGTCATTCTTGATCTAGCAATTAATTCTCAAATCAGTCCCCCCTTTATTTAGCAATTAATTCTAACAACATCAATCCGTCGTTTATCTGTCAGCTAATTCAAGGCAGTCCCACATTTAAGTAGAATTTATTCTAAAAACGTCGGTCCCTCCTTTATCTGGCAGCTAATTCTAACAGTCCCTCATTTATCTGGCAATTAATTCTAACAACATCAGTACCTCATATAGCTGGCGAATACTTATAATAACGTAAGTCCCAGTGATAGAAGTTTTCAGAAGCTAATATGTGCACAAAAGTTGAAATTATAATTTTTATCTGAAAAGATGAAATGATTACAAAGCCTTGTACATTTTTCACAAAGCAGGTAATCATTTCAAATGTTCTTATAACCGTTCTTAAAACTGAAAGACAATTATATTTGAATCTCCTTCCTTGCATATAGTATGTTTTATTCTGACTTTATTGGGTTGATGGCAATTCCGGGGTTTGAAATGGCAAACGATCTCGAAGCTTCAAAATGTTCAGTCACTTATTGTTTTATCCATTTGTTTTAAATCTTCAGCAGAAAATTAAAACCTGACAAATTTAAGAACAAAAATGTAATGAAAATATGCTTGCAATGTGTAGTTAAAAACAAAGCTGATCGACAGATTTGTTGTTTATATCGTTTTGCGTAAATTTAATGATATGATTAAGGTATGAGTTATTGTGAAAAGTTAAAACACTATTAATATTTTTGATGCTACAAATCTAAATCCATGACAAAAATAAAATTAAAAATGTTTTAAATTAGGAAATGCAATTAGTGGACATTGGCAGTCTCATTTTCGTTAAGCAAAACTGAATTTCCAATATTTTCTGGATTTTCTGGATTGATGATGTAGTGACTTTTAAGGTTTTATTTTTCTATCTTTTTTTTCTCGTCCAGGTGGTCGCATTAACGCCACTGACTCAGTGGCATCGGTGGAGCGGTACAATCCTGCCGTTAATACATGGGAAGACGTCACACCAATCAGCTCCCCAAGACGTTCTGTGGCTGTTGGGTGTCTGTCTGGGCGTCTGTACGCGGTCGGGGGATCGGGTAGGTCTTCTCTTTTACTAAACGCTGTCAGTACAAGCAAGCTTAATTTTCGGCAAACAAGATGACTAACAAGAACGCACTAAACAACCGACGAATATGTAGAAACAAACAAAATTACCGATTGTTAGTTGTAATTAGATGCAGTACTTAATGGGGAGAAAGGGTTTTATACTAATATTCGGAAGGCAACATTTTTTTTCTACATTCAGTGGATTGGTATATAGCATTACTTATGTTCGTCCGGCCCGTCTCGTCCATTGCCAAAAAAAATTATTTCCGTTCATTAATATTTGAAGGACGAAATGAACTGAAACCCAATATAATACTATAAAATTTTAAAAAAAAACAACTTATTTTCAACATGTTCTTGCAAGGTTTGACAGAATGATTCCCCTTTTTGACCTAATAATTACTCTTGCACATTAAACCAAACTCTTTGCAACCACATGATGCTGACGCAGGCACCGTGTCATATCTACGCATTGTATTGAAAATGGCCTAGTGATTGTTGTTTCGCGTCTGATAAGCACTATTTTATTGGTCAATAGTTGAAATATACTACATCCAAACTGAGAAATTAAATTATATGTACCATAAAGCAGTTTACTGAATGTTTTTATAACATGATGGAAGCCAGAGTGGCCTAGTGGTCTAAATCACACACCGTTACACGGATCACTGCCATCACACCTCTGCGTGGGTTAGAGTCTCGGGCTCGGCTAATGTGGAGTCCTTGCCAGTAGATTTCCGTGAGTAGGTGTTTCTTTCCAGGGCTTTCCTCCATCAGTCATACTGGCCGCAATGTATAGCCTCTTTTGTGCTAAAAAGTAGCGTTAAATCCCGCAAGAGGAGCAGCTGTTAGGCGCATTACAATACGTAGTTATTAGTGTTTTGCATATGAGTGCATTATATTCAAGAGTTTTTAGTGGTTAAGATGTGTAGGTTCCAGTGACAAAAAATAAAATGTATGATTGAATTGTCCGTAGTCAGTTGCATTCAAGATATTAAATATTTTGCAGTATCAGAAATACAATTTTGCATTCTATTTCAATCATGATATTTTAGGATAATTTCATCGACTACAGGCAACAAATCCCTTAGATATTACTTGGGTAATATAAATGTAATCGGTATAACACACTGATGGAACGGATCAGTTCTTCACGCTGTAATGTAATCGGTATAACACACTAATGGAACGGATCGAGTCTTCACGCTATAATGTAAACGGTATAACACGCTGATGGAACGGATCAGGTCTTCAGGCTGTAATGTAATCGGTATAACACGCTGATGGAATGATCAAGTCTTCACGCTGTAATGTAAACGGTATAACACGCTGATGGAACGGATCGGGTCTTCAGGCTGTAACGTAATCGGTATAACATGCCGTTGGAATGGATCAGGTTTTCAAAATATAATCTCTATAACACGCTGATGCAACGGAACAGGTCTTCAAGCTATAACCTTAAACGGTGGCAACAAAAACGAAAAATTCGAGAGAAGTCGGTAAAATTATAAGGTTATAAATGATGAATGAAAAACAAGTATCATGAAAACTTTTGTGAGTAATCATTTTTTTTTTGAGGGTGCTCTCCCTGGTTGATCTTTTCTGACCATGTAGGGAGGCCCTACTGCCCTACATGTAAGGATGGTGCTAGTGGATATTCTGTTTTTATTTTTTCAATGGTTTTCTTTCTGTTATTTATTATACACTGAGGGTTTGTTTTGTTTTTGTTTTCGTTTTGGGGTTTTGGGTAGGGGGTTGTTTTTTATTCAAGAAATTAATCTTCTTCAAGGAGATGTTTTCCATCGCTTTCGTGTCATGTTCTACCCTTTCTTTCTTTTCCTCCTTTTCGCTCTCCTCTTTTCTCTTTTGATTTCTCTCTCGTTCTCATAATTTACTATTTATGTCAGACCACTCTTTCGTGTTCTTGTTGCTTTAGAACATATTGTTGCTAAAGTTAAGACGGTCTTTAAATTCTGATTTAAGCCTGTTATCTTTGTTTCTTCTGCACTTTTTCCATATTGTTGATGTTCTTGTGGTATTTAATTTTGTTCCTCTCTTGGTTGTTTTCTTCTTGGTGATGCCTTCAATATTTCCTGTAATATTGCTCTCGAATCCTCCTGTGGATTTAGTGTTTGTTGATGTTGTTTTCTCATCTACTTGATTATTATTTCTTGAATTCTAGAGTATTAGGGTTCTATTTGTTGTTGCTGTTTATGGTTCATCATTAGTCCTTATTGAGTCTCTTGGTTGTGTGAATTTTTTGTTTCATATTATTCCTGGTGTTGCTGTGGGATTAAAAAATGACCACTTCTTGGTGCTGCCTCTTGTGGATTTGGTGTTTTAGATTGTCTGTTGTTCGTTCTCTGTGTTTGGGAATATACTTGTTGTTATAGAACTTGATTTTTGTTGGTGTTGGTAGTCCATCATCGGCTGAATCCTTTGATTTTTTTTATATTTGTGTGGAGTATGTCCTATTTGTCCACATCTACTGCAAGTTCTGTGATATATGCATCCTTTGTGCCATGTTTTTCTTTTTTTTTAAATAAAAAACCCAAATAAGTAAAAGGTTCTTTTTATTTATATCCGCTAGCTCTTTGCAATTTCAAAAAATCCGTATCTCTTTGCAAATTCTCGTTTGGGGAATAGTATCAAATCGTGCCGATATAACATTTAGTTTAAATTTTTCCTCAAATGTTTCCTTCGTGGCTTGCAGCGGTATTTCGAGGGGGGTGTCAAATAGGCTTAAATCCCGGGGGAGGGTCTTGATTTTCATCCTGATTGGTGTTGGTATTTTTACAATTCCTGGTAGTCCTTTAATTTGCATTTCTCCGTACAGTAGTATCGGTTGTGTTCCTTTTGGTTTTAGTATGTACCCTCGATAACATTTCCAATTGATAGAATATATTTTATGCATACATTCCGGATTTAGCACCTTAAGTGTCACCATAATATCTGCTATTCCTGGTGTTATATCCCTATGTACGTTTTGTAACTCTATTTCTTGTGTCCCTTCATGAAATAAACATTATATAAAAGAACCTTCTGGTGTCTCTATTCTTCTTACTTTGAAGAATTCCTTTAGTTCTTTTGTAACCTCTTTGTTGGCTTTGTACAACACCATGTTTTCTCGTGCACTTCGCTTTTCTTGTGAGTTGAGTTTACTGATCATCATTTTTCCGTAGCGTTCTTACTGTAATATTTCTGTATTATGTTTGTTTCTATTTCATGACCCCTCTCCCATTGTTCACTAAGTCTGATTTGTCCTGGCCATTTTGAGATTTACTTCTTTACAAAAGTCGTCATATCATTTCCGGATCTATGAATTTGATACAATAACTATGTGAGCTATTCTTACAAAAAAAATGATCGTATTCAGTTCCTATTGCTTTACGATCTGCAAGTTTTAAACCTCAGAGTGAGTAATCAAATTTAAAATACGATGGTTTATGCCACATTTTCAGTGTTATCTTGCAAGTTCTTAATATCATTACTATAATCGTGGATGGTGGCTATGATGTCTTTGTCTAAATTCATCGAAAGCAGGTGGTCCTGGCTTTCTCACATCCAAACTTAGCTGAAACATTTTACAATCAATTAATTATGCATTTTACAGTATAAGCCATATCTACTTGTTTTCTTGTTTCCAGCTCATTGAAATTAGCAAATGTAGTATCAGGGCAAGATGTTGAAAATCTGCCGTGTTAAACTCTCGTCCTATATATCCACTTGGTATTTCATACCCTATCTAAAGTCAATGAGATGTGTATATCTATCGACGCTACAACATTGTGCAGCATGATGTCATTTTACGTTGTTTTGTATATTTATAGTAATTTGTATTGTTTGTGTGAAATTTGTAATTGAGGGTAGAGGCCTACATGACTACTCTCGTGATTTGTATTGTAGGTAAGTTGTAAATAGCTTGTCTTGTAGGTAAGTTGTAAATAGGTTGTTTATTTGGGTCAGAGTTTAGGATCCATGCTTGCGTTTGAGTTTAGAAAATTCTACAAACAATTTGTTTACAGTTTCGTGTAATGTTGCTTTAAATTGATGTACTTTTCTCAAAAAGGTTCATCGCGACATAGGTCAGGTGGGAATGTATAGACAGTTGTTTTCATAAAAAATTATTCATCCTTAACTTAACATCTGTCACATGGAATCTGTCGTCTAGTAGTGTTCAATTATAGCTTGAGTGAATTTACTTTCTTTTTTAAAAAAAATCAAAGTGCTTATTAAATTTTGGACTTGAAGACAATATTGGGTTTACTGTTACTCGATTCAAAGAGATTCTGGATTATATTATTATAATGCATCAAGACAGTTGGCACATAAACTCATCCAAGTCTATTTTATTCGATACACACACACACACACACACACACACACACATATATATATATATATATATATATATATATATATATATATATATATATATATATATATATATATATATATATATATATATATATATATATATATATAAACCTTTTCTTGGCAACCACTTACACCAGGTTTCAGATGATGTTATATTTATTTTACTTATTGGAAGCCAGTGCTGTAATAAACAGGTTTTCACCGAATCCTGAAAATTTTATATAACAGCTTTATTTGACAAAGTTTTTGAGATATATTAAATCGAAACTAAACATTTTTACACGTAATATTTCATTCACTTACTCATGCTGGCACTTAGGACAAATCTGCTCTCCGGAAGCAAACAGCTGATGAAAATGGCTACTTCTGCATGCTCGAGAATTTTAATAGTGTTAACGTTACTAAGTTCTAACTGAAAGTTCGTGTGAAATGTTAGGCTATAAAACTTTTATCATCCGAAGTAGGGTCTAGTTATACACTCTGAAACCAAATTAACCATATCACTTTCATACAAAATAAAGAAAGTTGTCCGTTACATAAATCTCCTCTAACATATATACATTCCTTTTGTCATAATCAGGGTAATTAATATGAAAGTTTGAAGAACACCGTGTCTTTATAAGTTTGAACCTGCGCAAATTAGGAAAGTCTGGAGCGGAGCCTTAAAGACTTATTATATTACGAAGGTCCAAAATGAAATAATGCCTGTCGGAGCCTCAGCAAGTTCACAATTGCGGCCATCTTGGAAATTTTGGCTACTCTTTATCCCGAACCATATGGCTGTTTTGACTTGAGGTTATAGCTAAAAGACTTTTTGAAATATCTGGTCTGCCTCAATGAAATGTTTCTGTTCCGACCTACAGCTTGAAGGCCATCGTTAAAATCGTATTATGGCTGATCTTTCTGTTTGGATGGTTATATAGACACGGGATTTTCTACACAAACGCCATTTGCAATAAATATCCATCGTTGGTCCTTAAATCTTCTCTCGATTTTAGACTTTAGTATTATGACAAAAAATAGACCTGCTTGTCATGGAGTCAAAGGCCATTGCATTGATTTTTGTACATTTTTGAGGTTATGGACACACTGAATTGTTCATATAATTTGAACATTGACTAGAGCTGATATGTAGCTGTTATACATACATACATACATACATACATACATACATACATACATACATACATACATACATACATACATACATACATACATACATACATACATACATACATACATACACACACACACACATACACACATACATACATACATACATACATACATACATACATACATACATACATACATACATACATACATACATACATACATACATACATATGCTGACAAACACCATATCATATAAACATGTGGAAATATAATTCGACAAACAATATAGAGATAGGTAGCGCGATAAATTTTGAAACTTCCTGTTTTATCTGTCCGATTTGCTCTCACGTGCGTAATGGTTACAAAACATTTCCTATGTCATATCAAAGATTTATACACATACATACATACATACATACATACATACATACATACATACATACATACACACACACACACACACACACACACACACACACACACACACATACATACATACATACATACATACATACATACATACATACATACATACATACATACATACATACATACATACATACATACATACATACATATCTTGACAGTACCTGCGACCATTTCAGCTATCTTTGTTGATGATACCAGGTCAATGGCCAAGACACAATTTTGGGGATACCGCACTCATCTTGCAAACATGAAAACATACTCATCTTGATAACATGATAATAAAAAAAATAAAACATTGTTTTTATTACATAACATGTGATGTTTGAGTTTCTCAAAAAGATGGCTTCAATACTCGTTTCTTTTCTAGGCGGGAAATCTGTCTCCAGTAGAGTCGAGAGGTACAACCCTACTGAGAATAGATGGGACCTGCTCAATCCTATCAACATACCGCGCTTCTTCGGGCATCTCTTCAGTGTACATAGCAGTCTGTTCCTAGTTGGTGGTGCTACAGTAGATGCAGACGGAAATGTCGTCTGCGTTGATTCCATAGAGAAATTTTCCCTTTCCACTGGTCAATGGACAATCATATGTACCATGCAGAATCCTCGTTCTGAATTTGGAGCATGCGTAATGAATGACCGGATATACATTTTCGGAGGATACAATTGGAACTTAAATCAGAGGTCATGCAATGTGGAATACTTTGATACGGACACAAACACTTGGAGCAGTCTTACAAGGCTTGAGCAACCGTTAACCGGACTAGCGGCGTGCACTTTGACTTTATATCATAGAGGTCCAATAGAATAAACATCTGATGACCAATATGCTCTTATTCTTTGGAAAATAATGCCCTTATTTTTTTAAAATGTTTTTATCTAAAAGCATGTGAGCGTGAATGTGGATTTTGTGTGCAAAATGGACTCTCGCATGTATGTATGCAGCCATTTGTATCGATTAATATTGTTATAGTTTTATTCAAAATTTTAAACCACAAAAAGTAAAGATAGCTCGTTCGGTTTACTTACTTAAACTGTTTAGAATCGATGCGGAATCTCTTACTATCTGCATCCTCTTTCATTGAAGTGAAAACCAAAATAATATGGTAACTTTTCTATTACAGGACCTATACAAAGCCTAAAAATAATGTTTAAGTATAGGTTACAAGGCATATATAAAGCATGCATGCAATGTCAAAGTTTAGAAAAGAAGGTCTATATACAGCTTCAAAATAATGTTTAAATTAAGATTACACGGCCTATACAAAGCCTCAAAATAATATATAACTATGGGTTCAAGGCCTATATAAAGCATGCATGTAATGTCTAAGTTTATGGTAGAAGGCATATATACAGATTCAAAATAATGTCTAAATTAATGTGTGTGTGTGTGTGTGTGCGTGTGTGTGAGGGTGCGTATTTATGTATGTATGAATGACCGTATGTATGTATGGATGGATGGATGGATGGATGGATGGATGGAAGGATGGATGCACGCACGCACGCACGCACGCACGCACGTACGTACGTACGTACGTATGTATGTATGTATGTATGTATGTATGTATGTATTGTATATGTATGTATGTATGTATGTATGTATGTATGTATGTATGTATGTATGTATGTATGTATGTATGTATGTATGTATGTATGTGTGTAAAGTGCAGCTCGTCTTTGTGGAAGAACAAGAAAATGGTTGATGATACGTTTTGAAATGTAACTGAAAGCTAGTAAGTATAACGTTAATGGATTTTTGTAAATCCTTAGAGAACTTGTAAGAGTATGAAATCACATGATGGTGGTGATGGTGATGATGATGATGATGATGATGATGATGATGATGATGATGATGATGATGATGATGATGACTAGAGATAATATCCATTATAAACTATGGGCTTTGCAAGATTATCCTTAAAGCACCTATGTCAAGCCAAGTATATACGTAAAGCTTGTTGCCAAAGCCTATAATTTTGTATATACCCCCTCCCCCAATTCCTCGCCAAGATTTCTACACATCAGACCTTCTAAGTCAAGGAATGAATGCACTGGCCTTTAAGGTAAGGAAAATACTACATGCATACATCGATTCATCAAAAGTTATAGTCTTGCATTTATCTAGAACCTCTGATCGAGGAACAGTGTACAATGCAGTTACATTGGAAAAACGAAAAGAAGTTAACCTGACGTGTAATTTGGGTCAGATAACTTTAATTAATAAAATCAACACACTTTCTTTCTTTCAATTTTAATTGTGGTCATTTTGATTATACATGCTTATATTTTGGAAGCAAGAGTAACCTACCAGTCCTTACCAATTTTAACTCACTTAAAATCCCTGTACTTTGCATGGGTAGCACATCAGACAATCAGACAATATCAAATTTCTTCTGTCCTCATAAAAGTCAAGAAATTGATCTTTGGAATTTCTGGCGACATACCGAATTATTTTACTAAAGTTGTTTTATGACGTTTAAAACTGTACCTTTCACCACTTCTAAAAATGCATTATGCAAAGTGACTAAAATTGGATGAAGAAAGTTCATTTCACATCTGTGTCAAATAATTTCCTAGTTTCAATATTTAGAGCATTGGACTCGTAATGCAAGTGTAGCCGGTTGTGATGCCCTTCGAGTCAACATTGATTGGTTATCTGGGCGTGTCCTAGGGAAAGGTGAATGGCTCTTATTTCCTCGGTATGTAGACAATAATGTTTTAAACGCGTCACAAAGCCAGAAAATATAAGAAAATAAATATCTTTTTTTAAATCGACAAGTATACATTTAATCGACTCTCAAAGATAAAGGGTACTACATATTAAGCAACCTTCCGGTATCTCTCTTTCCAGGTGGCGAATACTTAAAAAGTTTGTTTAACTGTTGAATGAGTTCTGCCCTAACTTAAGAAGCATAAGCATGAAAGTATTAAAGCCTAACTGAAAATATTTATCCATTTTTGCAGGACGTTTGTATGAGTATGGCTGCCATCAATCTAAGAAAAGATTTATCTCCTTTTGATTCAATAGATATACTTTTCAAAGATATGGTCAAATATTGTTAAATAGTGCAGAAAATAGATAAATTCTATTTAATTTGAAAATTCCTTCATACGAAGCCGTTTTGTGCCTTTATATACGGTCAGTTTATATGTATTTTGAAGAGAGAGAGAGAGAGAGAGAGAGAGAGAGAGAGAGAGAGAGAGAGAGAGAGAGAGAGAGAGAGAGAGAGAGAGAGAGATTCTGTAATTTTTAAAAAATCTTCTCTAGAAGAATTTTTTGAGGAAAATTGCTCTTAGAGAAAAGGCTGCTGCTTCAAAGATAAAGATCATGTTAGATAATTTGCTAACTTTGTTTAAAATCGAAATGAAAAAGCAATTCTATCCTGTTATTGTAATACTTAATATTTTATATACCTTACTTGAGTTTGTCAGTATGTCAGATATTTAGGTCGATACGGAGAGAAAGGTCCAACTCAAAGATTATTACCAAAGTTTAATTTTCTTACATTTTTCTCTCATCATGTCAGTGTCCGATCAAGTAAATTTTGGCAATTGTTTTAGCCTCTTGTTTTATAGACTATTCAATGCAGTCAGTGGCTCAAATCTAGATCTTATCTTTTATCCACAACATTCCAATCTCCGCCGCTTAGCACACTTTGGCCCATTTTTTGAAACATTTATTCACTTCGACCTGTCAATGTCCCATAGGCTACAACAAGAGTCGTTTGCTTTCGTTTTACGCAGACTTCACGTTTGTTCTTGAAGATGATCGGTCGAGAAACAATCTGGTGGATTCTTCTACTCAGAAAATAATACCTTACAATAACTGATGGGCAGAAGAAAAAAGATGCGGAGTCATCGTGAAAATAAAAGCAGATCATTGTTTTATTCAAAGTTGTATAGTATTCAAAGTCAACAAAAGTTCATGTAGTAATCAAAGCAGAGAAGTTTGTAAGTAAATTCATCATTTCGTTCACAGCAAATCACGATTTTTCAATAACCTGTAAATTTTGCAAAGATGAATCTGTTTACAAGAATAAGTGACTCTAAGAAAAAGCCTCAACGCTACTGCTAAATGAATGGGATATATATATATATATATATATATATATATATATATATATATATATATATATATATATATATATATATATATATATATATATATATATATACACATGGATACACATGGGCGTGGGGTCAAGACTTTGTGCAAGGGGGCCAGGATTATCGGGGGGGGGGGGAGGCAGTCAGAGCCGGGAAATTTAGTATAATAAGCAGTCTGAAACTAAAGCTAATATTTATTAGGCGTTTTCAACAGAATCTTGTGACATATTTTCAGCTTCATTTGCATGATCAAGCATCGAAGTCAGGAGAAATCACGATGCTGCTGAATCACAAATCATGTTTGAATGTTTGGTCGAAGTCGTATTTAGATTAAATAGGTTCCCAATGCAGCTGAGATTATAGTGAGAACTATGAAAGACCGAGCAGACGATGCTTCAAGAAAAACAAAAATCTGATATTAGGATATTAGCGAGTCTTCAAATTATGCCCCTGAGAATTTATTGATATATTCTCTTTGAATATTTTAATGTGATAAGAAAGAAATAAAGCCATTATAACAGTTCATTTTGACAGAACCTTTGTTCTATCTATTAAAGATCACAATTAGGTGTCCCATTGTGACCCATGGTGCCATTTCCGTGAAAATGTGCTGTTAGAAAGTGATTACGGAAGAAAATTCATAAATGTTTAATGGCTTATGTGATTCAGGAAACAACCTTTACATACAGTCGTCTCGACCTGATCCTTCTCTAAGCTACATTGATATCTTGGGGCTCATTTGGTCTCTTCCCTCAAAAACGATTCAAGCAAGACACGGTAGAACAGGCAAAGCCAAGGAAAAGAAAGATTTAAATGTTGGGTAGGGATCAACTTTAAGGCTGTTTTCCAGGAGAACATAATGGTAAACGGTGATGCATCCAAAAACTTATTACCACAAATGGACTAAAATTGAATAAAGCCAGTTCCTTATATATGTGCTTAAAGAATGGAACTACCACTTTTTTATCTGTTAATGCTGCTCATTTTGCATTAGACTAATACTTCAAAACTTTAAGGCCCTTGTAATGTTGATACTGCTGCCATATTTTAAGTACTTTTTACCAGCAAAGTTTCCTAGATCCCTTTCTATTATTTAGTATTTCTGTAAACTGTGTCGAACATTTTATTTGTTTTTATGTAAAGTATTTTTCCACGTAACAATTCATTCACTAGAATGGTGGTCTGACGTAATCAGGACGTAAGTATTAGATAGTGGTCAGTCCTGCAACATTAACAACTTTAAGTTGCTCATTTCTGGCACCGTCAATTTATTTTACAGTTGTCTTTAACAGTTTAAGGTCAAATGAGTGCATGATGTTCGTGCCAACACGGAGGAAAAAAGGATATGAATTATCGAAGGAACTCTTTTTATCCAGTATTCAATCACTACATTTTAGATTATTCACCATGTGAAGCCGTTTGAAAATAGCTATCATCATTTTTTTATTAGTCATGTTGAAAGCTACGCTCTGTTTAGCACACTAAATCACTTTCAGCCTAAAATAAAATCTTTCTAATGATATTTAATTTCATGACAGTTATATTGCCAAATACTATTTTCAAGTAGGGTTAATTAGCTTTATGACACCCATGGGGAGTGGGGTAAGCGGTCAGATTTTTGCTTTAATAATGAAACAACTAAGTTAATTTGCACACAGTGTTTTTAGTATTTTCCGAATTAAAACCTTTAGAGAACCTTTTGAACAAATCCCATTACTCAATGTTAATTCCTATTTTTCAGTGGTTTTTGAATGTTCCATCTTACGACTAAAAAACCTACAATTTTTTTGTAACTATCCTCGAATCCCACTGGCTTTTATAGTTGATAACTAGAGGAGATATGAAGATGTTAAGATCCGGTGAAATTTACTTAAATCTCCAATCAGAACAATCAAACTATTGATTAGTTTAACCTTGTGTGCACGTCAGACAGAACTCTGAAATTGCATGGAGTTTATGGCATTATTTCTTGTAAAGAAGGTATTGCTATGTGAGTCGTCCATTATTTCTTGCAAGGAAGATATTGCTATGTGAGTGGTCCATTATTTCTTGCAAAGAATATATTGCTTTGTGAGTGGTCCATTATTTCTTGCAAAGAAGATATTGCTATGTGAGTGGTCCATTATTTCTTGCAAAAGAAGATATTGCTATGTGAGTGGTCCATTATTTAGATCCATACTGTGAAAGTGTCCTTCAGGTAACCAACAAACCTTCGTGTGTTTACGAACCTTTTTAAATTTCTCAAAATTAAGAATATATTTCTTGGAATTTCAGCTTAAATGATGAACGTAAGGATGGGCTTGGGGTACATTGTTTTGCCAGAAAACTTCATTAACGTGTATTTCGCAATAATTAGAAATTGCAGCACAAGTATTTTGTTTGTCTATATATGCTTTGGACTTTTACTGTACATTTAGCTACTTCATAAATTTAGACATAAATCACTTTGGAGAGATGTAAATGAAAACAAAACCAGACACCATCTGCACTCGCGCAATGATCAACGAATTTGCTATGAAATTATATTATCGGTAATTTACAACCAATACACGGTATACGTTTAAGACTTTCAAAAGATGGTAGCCATTTAAGGAAAGGAATACAGCTGAGTGTTAACCACGCAACTTGGGAAGTTTCTCGAAAATTTGAACAAGAAATATTGCTTAATGTCAGACGAAAGCTAGAGACTGTAACGTATAACAGAACTTTCACTCAATGAAGAGATGTAAAATAATCAGGGAAAACGTTCCTATTGAAAGTAATTCAAATAATAAATACACAATACATATACAATGCCTATGAAAGTTATGTAATTAAGGAGGTGAAGGAGGAGTTAAAACGTTCATTGATCGCATCGTGCATGTAAATATATGTTGTCAACTCATTCTTCTCAGGCATACATTTTCTTGACAAAAATATAAACCGACTTGTAACAATGATCAGTTATATTGTAACTTTACGTCGATCCGTGTAAATTACATTTCCATAGCTCGTTCGCGCAGCACCTTGCACGTGCAGCCTGACTTTACCTTGATGTAGTCTACTCGGAAAGGCTGTGTCACGTTAAAGT